>VZQC01008065.1:463860-522885 GCA_009823505.1 Rhizomys pruinosus | reverse complement strand
TTTTTTTTTTTTTTGCCTATATTCAGATGCCAATCACAAATGCCTTTTCACTTTGTTGAAGGCTTGTTTTGCTTGCCTCATTCCAACACTTTTTTCCCCCCTCCTTGTTTATGGAGCGTTGAAAAAAAAATCCACTTGGATGCTCTTTCCTCAATTCCATTGGGTGGGGGAGATATTACTGACTTAGCCTGCGCCCTGGTACTTCTCTGGAGCCAGGTCCAGGCTCCTGTGCTTCTGGTGGTCTCAGCCAGGCCCCAGCCTGAGCCCCTTGCACACAGACTCACAATGGCACGGGGTGCCGGCTGCAAGAGCAGAGGGCAGCTTCTCCCAGACAGCCACACCGTACAAGGGTTTTTGCTTTGGACCCAAGCAGGCCCACTCATGACTCCCCTGCTTCAAACCAGCAAATCAACTATCCAGCAGCCCAAGAAGAAATCTACCGTAAGTATTACCTCTCTGGAGTGAGGTCCGGGCTCCTGTGCTTCAGGTGATCTCAGCCAGACCCCAGCCTGAGTTCCCTGCACACAGACTCACCAATTTGTGTGTATTTCATACAGAATATCTCAATCAATCTTAATCCCCTTTATACTACCTTCCCTACTGGGACCCTTCCACAGCCCCTTCCCCCACCGGAATTCATATATTCTCTCCTTTCTGTGAAGGCCCATAGTATCAAGTTAGCATCCCTAGACATCCCTCAGAATAAGTTCACCCTTTGAGGTCTACTCAGCCTGTACAGATTCTCTAGCTTTAAGAAGAACAGCTCTGCTTCACCCAGCAGTAATCACCTGCCAAGCCAATAAGTCTTCTGTTAACATTGAGACCTGCTGCCCATTTGTACCAAACTATTCTGGGTTTTGTCTGATTAATTTTGCCTGGCTCTTGTACATGCTGACACCACTGCCAAAGATTCATATGTGCTGGGTCCTAGGAGCTTGTTTGATTCTATTTCCATATGGCCATGCACCTCCTTCCTGGCTCTTTCCATCTTTCCACCCCCTCTACTGCAATGGTCCCTGATCTCTGGGTGAGTGAAGTTAAATATATGACTCCTGTCCAGGGACCTACACTCTGTGGACTCCTAATCTCTACATTTTTGCCATTTGTGGTCTTTTGCATTCTTGGCCCTCTGTTGCATGAGGGAGCTTCATTACTGAGAGTTGAGGGATTCATTAGTGTCCTGTTTATCTCTTGTTCTCTGTTGCAGGGGACTTAGGTGTAGAGTTAGTATTGTAGATGTGACAATTAGGCTTCAGCAATTAACAGACAACATCCCTGTGTGACCAGTTGTGGTACACTGTAATAGTCTCCATCAGGTGCCACACACACACACACACACACAAAGCTTCTCTCTCTCTCTCAAGAGTGGTGACTGAGTTACTTAACTGTAAATCTGAGGATACATATTTTGTACCTAATAAGAAATGACATTCTTACTCTACGGATTTTTTTACATTATTCTTGGGGTTTGTCTAAAATCTCTCCATCCATGTGTTATTTGTCTGTGCAGTACAACACATGGGTTTTTCCTCCATTTTTAGTATGCTTTAAGTACAGTTATGTGTCATTTGATTGCCTCCAAGATAAAAATACCACTATTGCACCAAAGTCATGTGCTGTGCCAGCCATTGATTTAGTTGTTTGATCTTAAGGCTGGTGTTGGACCACTGATGGATGTGATATTCTCCCTTAGCAGGTTATGTTTTGCTCTCCAAAGCTATGAGAACTAGCCTTCAGGGAAAGTGGCTCTCATTTCAAACTTTTAAAAATATTTATTATTGTTTTTTAATTACTATTATTTTATCTGTTTGAATGTATTCCTGCATGTATGTAAGTGTTCCTCTGTAACTAGAGTTAAGGATGGTTGTTAGCTGACATGTGGATGCAAAGAATTATACCTGTGTCCTCTGCAAGAGCAATCAGTACTCTTAAAGTGCACAGCCATGGATAGCTCCCTTATTTCAAACTTTCATAAGTAAAATTAAGCCTTCATATTAAGTAGCCATAAAAGGAAAATTTTCTTATCCTTAATTAATTTCCATGCATAAGAATAAGTGTAAAGTTCTGAACAACATATTCTATAGCGTCCTGTCCTTCCAAAATCACATAAAATGGTTGATCAGCATGGTTTAGTGGCACTTCTATGCTTACTTTCCTCTAATGCTCTTTATTCTCTCTCTCAAAATTTTATTGAGCTTTTGTACATGTCATACGACATTTATTAATTGAATTTAGACTCTTCCTCCCATTCCTGTCCCCCCAATCCCTGGCCACACTTGTTAAGTCCTGTCTTGCATGAAAGGGGGAATAGGTCTAAATTTGATTTAAAAAATGTTGTATGAGGGGCTGACGAGATGGCTCAGCAGTTAAGAGCACCGACTACTCTTGCAGAGGATCCAGTTTCGATTCTCAGCACCCACGTGGCAGCTAAGAACTGTCTGTAACTCCAGTTCCAGAGGAATCTGACGCCCTCTTCTGACCTCTGTGGTATTGCATGACACGGCTGCATCCACCTAAATGCAGACAGTATACTCATACACATAAAAATAATAAATAAATGAATAAATAAATAAACATTATAAAAAATCTATGAAATGCACAAACCCAATAAAATTTTGGTTTTGAAAAAAAAGTTTTATTTTTTCTCATAAATCTTAGAACTGAGGAAATAGTGACAAACTTTGAGCTGTATCTATAGTAGTATCAGTGAATGTGTTATTTTTACTAACAAATTGCCCACTTTGGCTCACATATAGGGATTTAGTGAAAGGGTCCACAAATGAGGGAAACTACATATCATTTGTTTTTCTGAGACTATGGTTACTTCATTTAGCATAATGCCTTCTCATTTCACCCATTTACCTGCAGATTTTATGATGTCCTCTTTCTTTAGCACTGCATAGAACTCCATTGTGTAAATGTACCACATTTTCATTATCCACTGATCAGTGGAGGGACACAGGTTGCTTCCAGCTCTTTGCTATTGTGAAAAGAACAGCAATAAACATGGTTGTGAAAGGATCTCTGCAGTAGGACGAACACTTTGGATATATACCCAGGAGTTCTATGACTGGGTCAAATGGTAAATTCATTTTTATTCTATTAAGAGTTTTCCACATTGTTTTCCTTAGGGGTTACATGAGTTTGCAATCTCGCCAGCAGAGAATGAGTGTTTCCCTTTCCCCACAACCTCTCCAGGATTTGGTATCATTTGTTTTCATGAGCACAGCCAGTCTTACCAGTGTAAGATCAAATTTTAAAATGCTTTTAATTTGCATTTCCTTAATTATTAACAATGTTGTACACTTTTTAAGATGTTTCGTATCCATCTTTACTTCTCTTGAGAAGCCTCTATTCAGATTTTTAGCCCTTCTCTTAAATGAATAATTTGTTTTCTTGGTCTTTTGGGGGCTGTTTTGAATAATTATATACTATGGATGTTAAAACTCTATCAGATGTGTCACTGTTTAAGATTTCCTCCTCTGTGGGTTTTCGTTTCACTTCTTTGATAGTTTCTTTGACTCTACAGAAGTGTTTTACTTTAATGAGGTCCCACTTCTTGATTATTGACCTTACTTCCTGCACAACAGCTCTCTGATTTAGAAATATTTTCCTTCACCTATATCTTGCACGTTACTACCAATGTTTTCTTTTAACATTTTCAGAGTTGCAGGTTTCACATTGAGGTCTTTCATACATTTAGAGTTCACTATTGTATGAGGAGAAAGGTAGGGGTTTAATTTCTTTCTTATACAAGTAATGATGCACTTTTGCCAGCACCATTTGCTGACAATGCTGTATTTCCTTCATTGACTTTTCTTGGCTCTTTTGTCAAATATGAGGTGACTGAAATTGCATGCACTCCTTTCAGTCTTCAATTCTGTTCGGTTGATCTATAGGTCTGTTTTTATGCTGTTTTATTACTACAGCCCTGTAATAGAGTTTGAAGGCTAGTATAGTAATCCCCCTGCCTGCTGCAGTTTATTCCAGAGATGCAGGGATGCTTCATCATACGTAAATCAATAAATGTCATAAATTATATAAATGGACCCAAACATAAAAACCACATGGTCACCTTAATTGGTGGGAATAAAGGCCTTTGATAAAATAAAACATGTCTTTATTCTTAAAGTACTAGAGGGAATTGGACTGGAGATAACATTCCTCAAAATAATTAAAGCTATATACAACAAACCTATAGCCAACATCATTCTAAATAGAGAATATTAGAAGCATTCCTGTTAAATTCAGGAACCCTTCAAGGCTGCCCACTATCTCCACTTCTTCTCAATATAGTGTTTGAAACCCTTGCAAGAGCAGTAAGACAAGAGAAGGAAATTAAAGGAATACTAATTTGAAAATATGAGGTCAAACTATCCTTTTTTGAAAATGACATGATAATATACCTAAGGGATGCCCAAAATTCCATGATTAACACTTTAATTTTAGTAAAGTGGCAGATTACAAAATTAATCTACAAAATAGGTAGCCTTTCTAAATGTCAATAACAAGCAATTGCAGAAAAAGTACATGGAAACATGGAACCCCCCCCCATTCATAATAGCCTCAAAAAAAAAATCCCAGAACAAACTTAATCAAAGATATTAAATATCTCTACAATGAAAATTTTAAATCCTTGAAGAAGGAGATTGAGGAAGACACGATAAGATGGAATGATCTCCAATGCTCATAGATTGGAATAATTAATACAGTAAAAACAATCATCCTTTCCAAAGTTATATATAGATTCAATGCAATCCAAATCAAAGTCCCTATGACTTTTGTCACAGAATTAGAAAAAAAAATCCTAAAATTCATATGGAAATACAAAAGATCCTAGATAGCCAAAGCAACCCTAAGCAAAAAGAGCAATGCATGGGGCATTACTATTATTAATGTAGGGGGTGTTATTATTCTCTTAGAGCTACCAAATTTCTTTACCTGCAATGCAGCAGAGGTTGACTCCACTAGCAAACACAGGAATTACCTATTCCCTGAGAACTCAGAACAAGAGTGTACAATTAGGAAAGAGGAGACTACTTGGATGTGTTCCCACATGGAAAATAATCTTTTCCTGGTAAGTAGATATGTTGTACAGGATTATGACACACTAAATTAAGAGGAAAAAAATTCAAACATTAACCATAATAGGAGTTCATTTCTTATCATGATCTGAGTCATATGGCATACAGACTTCTGAAAGATTTCCAAACTCAAGATTCCCTCATGTTCCAAGAGAGTTTGCCAGGATTCTAGTCATTGCAAATGGTTTCTAGACATGAAGCAGCTCGGAGAAAGCAAAGGAATATATCAAGTGGCTGAGTTACCTTTATTAAAATTTTCTTTCTTTATTTATTTATTTTTTTTTTTTGGTCTTTTTGAGACAGGGTTTCTCTGTAGCCCCAGCTGGCCTGGGACTCACTCTGACTAGGCTGGCCTTGAACACACAGAGATCTGCCTGCCTCTGCCTCCCAAGTGTAGAAAACCTTTTCCAAATTCCTTCCTGACACTTCACTGTCCAAATTATAATCACAGACCATACAGTTGTAGAATATTGCAAATGTAAAATTTTAGATAGATAGTTGTATTTCTTATTTTTATTGGTTTCATCTTTTATTTCTGTTCTGACCCTTGGGGAAAATAAAACTGTTTGTATTTAAGGTAATCTTCAATAACAAAATTTTAAATGTGTGTAATTCATTGGCATTTAATGTATAAATAATGTTGCCTGCCCATCACCTCTCTGTTTTCCCCTTTTCTCATTCCCGTCCCTATTACCCAATTTCTTTCTGTCCTTTTTTCCCCAGCCTCTGTAAAACATTAATCTATTTTCTGCCTCTATAAATGTAACTTTGTTAATATTTCATAACTATATAATCATGTAATATTTGGCCTTTGCTTAATTCAGGTAGCATAGTTTGGGCTTCAACTCTGATGAGTACTGAGCTCTTATTTTGTGGGTGAATGTTACATTTCATGAGGACACTAAGTTTTGATGATGAGATCATTTGGACATGGATACAGAGGGTATTTCTTATTGGGACCACTATGACTCATGATATCAGCATTTGGATCAACTATTTGCTTGAACAAAATTTTAATTTCTGTGATGAGTATTCCTATAGTAGTAATATCTATAATTCACTCATTTTTACTTCATAGAGTTGCAGTCCTAGCCTATCACTAAAAAAGAGATTACAGACTGAAAGCAAGGAAGCAAATTCATCTCTGTTGTGCGTCCAGAGATGCATGCTGAGTGTGTCTACTGAGTCTCCCAATGGATATGGACAAAATCACAACCACATCCCTAGCTTTTGCACTCTTTGGCCTACTTATTTGTATTGCACTGGTTTGGTTTCAGTTAGCTATATCATTCCACAAAAATGTTGAAGTAAAAGACACCATGTGGCTGTGACTGTGGTTAAAAGAACCCTGGTCAGGGTCAGGCACATTTCCCAACACTCTGGAAAAGCTTGAGCACGATGCCAGGTTTCAGCTGGCTCATATCCTGAACAGGAGATCTCTGGGAAACTGAAATGAGTTACAGGAAATAATATTAAACTTGAGGGACATTTCTTAAATATTTTCTGTCTGAATAACAATCTTAACCCTCAAATCATTAAAACTATTGTCTTGCATTTGCATGTAGAGAAATATGCCATTTTTATTAATGGATGCAAATAGGCAAGCATTCATATTTGGCAGATAGTGGACAGATACATTTTAATTAATTAAAATGTGTTTAGATAAAACAACAATTATGCAGTTTTAGAAACAAGCTGTTCACCCCCCTCTGAAATTGTGTGATACTTTGATATATGGCATGCGATTCAAGTAGAAATGAATGTTGGAACTCTTGCAAAAAACTACAAACTCTTATTTCTAAACTGCCATCAATATTGATTTTTAAACAATGGAGAAATGGCCTGGAGCTACAGAAATTCTGAGTGAACATGAACAGCAAATATTTTCCATTGAAAGGATCCAAGTGGTCGCTAGCCAGACACATCTCTAATGCTGATTTAGACATTGATTTAAACATTTGGAGGTCAATTATGAACTCTTAAATAATTCTGAATATGAGACCCATGATTAGTCAATGTACAGAGAATTAAATACTCCAAAGTGCTCAGCCCTAACTGGGACACATCCATTCCCCCCAAGGCTTCAGGTTAATTGTGGAAGAGGGGCGGGATGACTGCAAGAGCTAGTGCAGCGAGATGAATATAAGGAAATAGTGTTGCCTAGATTCCAGAAGAAAGTTGCACATATGTACCTATAGTGTTTGTGATAGTGTGCACAAGACCTGTGCACACAAAATTCAGACAAAATTCCCAGCACGGGGAGTGGGGTATGCAAGAAGCCCTAGCCCTAGCTGAATGATGATTAATTTTCCAGTAGCACTGATAGCGACTTCTAGCACTATGAAAGCTAGTTAGCTAATGATGAAGCTTTGAGTGGAGTAGCAGTTTATTCACTCTATGATCCATGTTGGTAGTGTTTCAACAATAGTGTTTTATTGCCAAGTTCTTCCAGTAACCAAGAATAATGAATATATATATATATATATATATATATATTTTGTTTTTTCTTTTTGTATTTTTGATACAGGGTCTTCCTATAGCCCCAGCTGTCCTGGAATTCACTATGTAGACCAGACTGGCCTTGAACTCACAGAGATCTGCCTGCCTCTGCCTCCAGAGTGCTGGGATTAAAGACATGCACCACCACGCCCGACTCTTTTTTTTTTTTAAATAATTTTTGTTTTTAAATGTTTTATTTTATCCAAGTATAGAAAGAACATATATGAACCCAAANCTACCAATAAAAAAAAAAAAAAAAAAGGAAGCCTACATAGAAACTTCTTTCAGTGGCTGTGATCATTAACATTATAAAAATAATTTTTAAATTAATTTCCATATAAGGGGGCTTCAATGGCTCTGTCAGACACTACCGTCTAGCAAATAAAAAGTCCAGGTCTATATATATATATATATATTATATATTATATTATATATATATTCATTATTCTTGGTTCTGGAAGAACTTGGCAATAAAACACTATTGTTGAGACACTACCAACATGGATCATAGAGTGAATAAACTGCTACTCCACTCAAAGCTTCATCATTAGCTAACTAGCTTTCATAGTGCTAGAAGTCGCTATCAGTGCTACTGGAAAATTAATCATCATTCAGCTAGGGCTAGGGCTTCTTGCATACCCCACTCCCCGTGCTGGGAATTTTGTCTGAATTTGTGTGCACAGGTCTTGTGCACACTATCACAAACACTATAGGTACATATGTGCAACTTTCTTCTGGAATCTAGGCAACACTATTTCCTTATATTCATCTCGCTGCACTAGCTCTTGCAGTCATCCCGCCCCTCTTCCACAATTAACCTGAAGCCTTGGGGGGAATGGATGTGTCCCAGTTAGGGCTGAGCACTTTGGAGTATTTAATTCTCTGTACATTGACTAATCATGGGTCTCATATTCAGAATTATTTAAGAGTTCATAATTGACCTCCAAATGTTTAAATCAATGTCTAAATCAGCATTAGAGATGTGTCTGGCTAGCGACCACTTGGATCCTTTCAATGGAAAATATTTGCTGTTCATGTTCACTCAGAATTTCTGTAGCTCCAGGCCATTTCTCCATTGTTTAAAAATCAATATTGATGGCAGTTTAGAAATAAGAGTTTGTAGTTTTTTGCAAGAGTTCCAACATTCATTTCTACTTGAATCGCATGCCATATATCAAAGTATCACACAATTTCAGAGGGGGGTGAACAGCTTGTTTCTAAAACTGCATAATTGTTGTTTTATCTAAACACATTTTAATTAATTAAAAATGTATCTGTCCACTATCTGCCAAATATGAATGCTTGCCTATTTGCATCCATTAATAAAAATGGCATATTTCTCTACATGCAAATGCAAGACAATAGTTTTAATGATTTGAGGGTTAAGATTGTTATTCAGACAGAAAATATTTAAGAAATGTCCATCAAGTTTAATATTATTTCCTGTAACTCATTTCAGTTTCCCAGAGATCTCCTGTTCAGGATATGAGCCAGCTGAAACCTGGCATCGTGCTCAAGCTTTTCCAGAGTGTTGGGAAATGTGCCTGACCCTGACCAGGGTTCTTTTAACCACAGTCACAGCCACATGGTGTCTTTTACTTCAACATTTTTGTGGAATGATATAGCTAACTGAAACCAAACCAGTGCAATACAAATAAGTAGGCCAAAGAGTGCAAAAGCTAGGGATGTGGTTGTGATTTTGTCCATATCCATTGGGAGACTCAGTAGACACACTCAGCATGCATCTCTGGACGCACAACAGAGATGAATTTGCTTCCTTGCTTTCAGTCTGTAATCTCTTTCTTTTTTAGTGATAGGCTAGGACTGCAACTCTATGAAGTAAAAATGAGTGAATTATAGATATTACTACTATAGGAATACTCATCACAGAAATTAAAATTTTGTTCAAGCAAATAGTTGATCCAAATGCTGATATCATGAGTCATAGTGGTCCCAATAAGAAATACCCTCTGTATCCATGTCCAAATGATCTCATCATCAAAACTTAGTGTCCTCATGAAATGTAACATTCACCCACAAAATAAGAGCTCAGTACTCATCAGAGTTGAAGCCCAAACTATGCTACCTGAATTAAGCAAGGGCCAAATATTACTGATTATATGTGATGAATATTTAACAAAGTTACATTTATAGAGGCAGGCAGAAAATAGATTAATGTTTTACAGAGGCTGGGGAAAAAAGGACGGAAAGAAATTGGGTCATAGGGACGGGAATGAGAAAAGGGGAAAACAGAGAGGTGATGGGCAGGCAACATTATTTATACATTAAATGCCAATGAATTACAACATTTAAAATTTTGTTATTGAAGATTACCTTAAATACAAACAGTTTTATTTTCCCCAAGGGTCAGCACAGAAATAAAAGATGAAAACCAATAAAAATAAGAAATACAACTATCTATCTAAAATTTTACATTTGCAATATTCTACAACTGTATGGTCTGTGATTATAATTTGGACAGTGAAGTGTCGGAAGGAATTTGGAAAAGGTTTTTCTCCACTAGGGAGCGCAGAGCAGGCAGATCTCTGTGTGTTCAAGGCCAGCCTGTCAGAGTGAGTTCCCAGGCCAGCTGGGGCTCGAGAAACCTGTCTCAAAAAGACCCAAAAAAAAAAATAAATAATAAAAAAGAAAATTTTAATAAAGGTAACCACTCAGCCACTTGATATATTCCTTTTGCTTTCTCCGAGCTGCTTCATGTCTAGAAACCATTTGCAATGACTAGAATCCTGGCAAACTCTCTTGGAACATGAGGGAATCTTGAGTTTGGAAATCTTTCAGAAGTCTGCATGCCATATGACTCAGATCATGATAAGAAATGAACTCCTATTATGGTTAATGTTTGAATTTTTTTCCTCTTAATTTAGTGTGTCATAATCCTGTACAACATATCTACTTACCAGGAAAAGATTATTTTCCATGTGGGAACACATCCAAGTAGTCTCCTCTTTCCTAATTGTACACTCTTGTTCTGAGTTCTCAGGGAATAGGTAATTCCTGTGTTTGCTAGTGGAGTCAACCTCTGCTGCATTGCCGAGTAAAGAAATTTGGTAGCTCTAAGAGAATAATAACACCCCCTACATTAATAATAGTAATGCCCCATGCATTGCTTTTTTGCTTAGGGTTGCTTTGCATTTGGAATCTAGGATCTTTTTTTTCCATATGAATTTTAGGATTTTTTTTTCTAATTCTGTGACAAAAGTCATAGGGACTTTGATTTGGATTGCATTGAATCTATATATAACTTTGGACAAGGATGATTGTTTTTACTGTATTATTATTCCAATCATGAGCATTGGAGATCATTCCATCTTATCGTGTCTTCCTAATCTCCTTCTTCAAGGATTTAAATTTTCATTGTAGAGATATTTAATATCTTTGATTAAGTTTGTTCTGGATTTTTTTTTGAGGCTATTATGAATGGGGGGGTTCCATGTTTCCATGTACTTTTTCTGCAATTGCTTGTTATTGACATTTAGAAAGGCTACCTATTTTGTAGATTTAATTTTGTAATCTGCCACTTTACAGAAATTAAAGTGTTTAATCATGGAATTTTGGCCGGCATCCTTAGGTATATTATCATGTCTTTTCAAGAAAAAAAGGATAGTTTGACCTCATATTTCAAATTAGTATTCCTTTAATTTCCTTCTTGTCTTACTGCTTCTTGAAGGGTTTCAAAGCACTATATTGAGAAAAGTGGAGATAGTGGGCAGCCTTGAAGGAGTTCCTGAATTTAACAGGAATGCTTCTAATATTCTCTATTTAGAATGATGTTGGTATAGGTTTGTTGTTATAGGCTTTATTATTTTGAGGATGTTTATCTCCAGTCCAATCCCTCTAGTACTTAAGAATAAAGAATGTTTTATTTTATCAAAGGCCTTTTATTCCCACCAATTAAGGTGACCATGTGGTTTTTATGTTTGGATCCATTTATATAATTTATGACATTTATTGATTTCGTATGATGAAGCATCCCTGCATCTCTGGAATAAAACTGAGCAGGCAGGGGATTCATTACTAACTAGCCTTCAAACTCTATTACAGGGCTGTATAATAAAAACAGCATAAAACAGACCTATAGATCAAGACCGAACAGAATTGAAGACTGAAAGGAGTGCATGCAATTTCAGTCCCTCTGATTGTGACAAAAGAGCCAAGAAAAGGTCAATGAAGGAAATACAGCATTGTCAGCAAATGGTGCTGGCAAAAGTGCATCATTACTTGTATAAGAAAGAAATTAAACCCTACCTTTCTCCTCATACAATAGTGAACTCTAAATGTATGAAAGACCTCAATGTGAAACCTGCAACTCTGAAAATGTTAAAAGAAAACATGGTAGTAACGTGCAAGATATAGGTGAAGGAAAATATTCTAAATCAGACGAGCTGTTGTGCAGGAAGTAAGGTCAATATCAAGGAAGTGGGATCCCTTAAAGTAAAACACTCTGTAGATGTAGCAAAGAAACTATCAAAGAAGTGAACAAGAAAACCCACAGAGGAGGAAATATTAAACAGTGACACATCTGATAGAGTTTTAACATCCATAGTATATAATTATTCAAAACAGCCCCCAAAAGACCAAGAAAACAAATTATTCATTTAAGAGAAGGGCTAAAAATCTGAATAGAGACTCCTCAAGAGAAGTAAAGATGGATACGAAACATCTTAAAAGTGTACACATTGTTAATAATTAAGGGAAATGCCAATTAAAAAGCATTTTAAATTTGATCTTACACTGGTAAGACTGGCTGTGCTCATGAAACAAATGATACCAATCCTGGAAGGTTGTGGGGAAAGGGAAACATCATTCTCTTGCTGGCGCGATTGCAAATCATGTAACCCCTAAGGAAAAACAATGTGGAAAACTCTTAAAGAATAAAAATGAATTTACCATTTGGACCCAGTCATAGAACTCCGGGTATATATCCAAAGTGTTGTCCTACTGCAGAGACCTTTCAAACCAGTTTATTGCTGTTCTTTTCACAATAGCAAAGCGCTGGAAGCAACCTGTGTCCTCCACTGATAATGGATAATAAATGTGGTACATTTACACATGGAGTTCTATGCAGTGCTATAAAGAAAG
Source organism: Rhizomys pruinosus (assembly GCA_009823505.1). Lineage (NCBI taxonomy): Eukaryota > Metazoa > Chordata > Mammalia > Rodentia > Spalacidae > Rhizomys > Rhizomys pruinosus. The sequence goes on along the minus strand of VZQC01008065.1, from coordinate 510,202 downwards.
AGGACATCATAAAAATCTGCAGGTAAATGGGTGAATGAGAAGGCATTATGCTAAATGAAGTAACATAGTCTCAGAAAAACAAATGATATTGTAGTTTCCCTCATTTGTGGACCTTTCATAAATCCCTATATGTGAAGCAAAGTGGGCAATTTGTTAGTAAAAATAACACATTCACTGATACTACTTATAGATACAGCTCAAAGTTTGTCACTATTTCCCCAGTTCTAAGATTTATGAGAAAAAAAATTTTTTTTCTAAGCGGTATTTTTGAGACAGGGTCCCCCTTTAGTCCCAGCTGGCCTGGAGCTCACTCTGTAGATCAGGCTGGCCTTGAACTCACAGAGATCCACCTGCCTCTGCCTCCCAAGTGCTAGGATTAAAGGCTGCACCACCACATCCAGCCCATATTTTTTTCAAAAGGTGTTTAATATTAGTTATCTCTTCACTTAATTCCTCTTCATCTGCCCTCCCTTCCCCACTGCACTGAGCAATTCCTTTTCCATTCCCCTTTCTCCATTGAGGTCATTCAATTCTATCTGCCCTGGAATGAACCCTACTCATGCCCCTTTATTAGTTTCCTAATATTTATGGATTTTCCAAATATAGCACACCTAACTAAAGATTGAAAGATAGCATCCAGTCATGAGAGGAACATGTGACTTTTCTGTTTCTGAGTCTAGGTAAACTCATCCAGGACTATTGTGTGCAGTTTGATCCACTCACTGGTTGACATTTTAGTTTTATTAAAAAGCAGATCGATACCCCAATTGGTGAAAATATACCACTGCATATTCACTACATATTCACCAGTTGATAGACAACGTTGTTTCCATTTCCTGGATGTTGTGTATAGAATAAGGAACATAGGTAAACAGATAACTTTGCTATAAGATATATAGAACTTTGGATTTATGAGCAAGAGTTCTGCAGCTGGATCATGTGGTATATCATTTTTAGCATTTTGTCAAACCTGCACACTAACTTCCATATTTATTATGCCAGTCTGTACTACCACCAGCACTGAATGTAGTCCCCTTTCTCCACATCCTTGGCTACATTTGCCATCACTTGTTTTGTTTTTGTATTGCTTTGTTTGGATCTTAGGAATTTTAACTACAGTAAGATGAAATCTCAAAATTATTTGAAATTGTAATCCCCCAATGACTAAATGTATTGAACATTAAAAAAATATATTTCCCAGTAATATAGTTTTTATCTTGTGAAAACTCTATATTTAGTTTCTTATCACAATTTTTTACATTTTTATTTATTTATTTTATATGTGTATGAATGTACTGTCTGCATGTAGGTTTGTGCACCCGTGTCATGCAATTCCACAGAGGTCAGAAGAGGGTGTCAGATTCCCCTGGAACTGGAGTTAAAGACGGTTCTCAGCCACCATGTGGGTGCTGGGGGTTGAACCTGGGTTCTCTGCAAGAGCAGTAGCACTCTTAACCGCTAGGCCATCTCTCCAGCCCCTCTTATCACAATTTTAATTAGGATGCTTTGTTTTTTAGTTTGCTCATTTATTTAGGGTTTTATTAGTTCTTTTGTATCATACATAATAATAATTTGTTAAATGAATAACTGGCAAATAGGCCTTTTCATTACCTAGACTTGCTCTTCATTAAATGATAGTATAAGATGTACAGAAAGTTTTAAGTTTCATAGGGTCCCATTTGTCAATTACTCATCTTAATACATGTACTAACTTGATTCTGTTCAGAATGTTCTTTCCTATATTTTGAGTTCTGGTGTATTCTGTACTATTTCCTGTTATAGATTCAAGGTATCAGGTCTTATTTCAAGGTACTTGATAATTTAGTGCTAAGGTTTATGCATGGAGAGAGAGAGAGAGAGAGAGAGAGAGAGAGAGAGAGAGAGAGAGATCTATTTCTTTATTTTATTTATTTATTTATTTTTTTTTTTGGTCTTTTTGAGACAGGGTCTCCCTGTAGCCCCGGATGTCCTGGAACTCACTCTGTAGACCAGGCTGGTCTTGAACTCACAAAGATCCACCTGCCTCTGCCTCCCAAGTGCTAGGATTAAAGGCGTGCGCCACCACGCCCAGCTATTTCTTTATTTTTAAGGGATTCTACAATATAATGACACAGTTGTTTGCAGATAACATTGATGTTACTCAGTTTGTCATACAATTAGGTAATTGGTGCATTTTGCAAGTATCTATGTCCAAATTTTGAACAACCCAAGGTTCCCATAGTCCAGTTGGAGAAGCTTGTATGCACAGGCATGTTGATCAATTAGGAGTCCAGACTATATTCCTGTAGTCTCATGATTCACCCCTATCTCTCTGCAGCCCTTACAATCTACCACGCCTCCTCTTCCGCAGTTTGTTCCCTGGGCTTTGGGAAAGGGGCACAAGTGGGTGAGAAGAAAACAGTCTAATTTCTTTGGAGTTGTCATTTTGGACTCCAGTCTGTTCAGGTTGTTTCCCTTCATGGATTGACAGCTTTCCCAGTGATACCCTTTTTAGTCATACTAACAAAGCACAAGCTATTGGATGTACAGGCATTTAAGCAGTACCACTTATTATGTCAAGCTAAGCTGTGAGCATAGACACAGATGCTTGGATGGTATGCTAATCCGCAAACTGTGGTTTCTCTATAAAGGGTGACAAGTTCTTATTGTGGCTTATAACATCTCCTAACCACTAGAGGACATAAGCTTGTGGCATCCGCTGTGAGTTATTCCTCCAAGGAGAGAGCTAATAGCCAAATAGATTTGGGATATATATAGACACTTGGCTGCCACTGTTGCACAGTATCTCCAGGCTGTTGAGGTGTAGCTGATATTGACGGAGGAGTCTTGCTTGTCTCAGGGAGACCAATATTTTGCTGTATTGCTTTAGTGGCCTTTGGTAACGCTCTCTAGCATTTCAGAGGCCAGTTGTATGCTAGCAAGTGACGTCTCATAACATTTTTCATGCTCACACCAGGTCTTCGACAACAGGGACTTACTGCCTTTCTCCTTGCATATATCCCACTTATAGGCAAAAGGCCTTTATAATTTGGGGGGGGGGGTTTGAATCCCCTAGCCAACATCTCCTAGGCAGAATAATTCATTGCTGATGTCAGAGCTTTCCTGTAGTAATATATTTTGCTTAATTACACAACTTATAAACACTTTACTATTGAATTTGGCTCTAGATAGAGAAATATCCTTTCACAGTTCCTATGCCTATCAATCAATTAATACGTTATGCCTGTTTTATAGGAAATTACCACTGTAACAATTGGCTCTAGTTTACAGTTAGGGAGTGGTTTCATTACCATCATGTTTTTCTTTTTCCTATAAAGGGGAGAGGTAGGAAGGTTTCTCAGTATCTGGAAGGTAAACTTCATTAGGGCCCATTATAAACAGTTAACCCCAATATTATTCAGAGAGATGCTCAGTGTCTGTGACTCAGGCAGTCTGAGGTTCCTCTTTCTTTAATGTTCAGATGGGTCAACCTCTCTGCTGGCATTTCCCAGTCCATCCTGCATAGCCATAAGTTGTATGTTTTCAGGCATTTAGATTGGTGATTTTTACCTGTGGGAACATAAAATTCTCCTCCCATTGTTAGTTTCAAGATCTCAGAAATTGAAAATTTATCAATAGGATTGAGATCTGTTTCTTATCCATGTACCTGTCCAGTTTTATCAGTATCATTTGTTGAGCATGATGTCTATTCTCCTATGTGTTTTTGGAGCCTTTGTAAAAAATCAGGTGATTGTAAATGCATGAAGTTAAGTCTGGGTTCTATTAATTCCTATTCCACTGGACAATATGTCTATTTTTGTCTCAGTACTATGTTATTTTTATTATTTCAGCTTTGTAACGTAATTTCACTTAGGAAAATTGATGTCTCCAGCTCTTCTATTTGTCAAAATTGCTTTGGCTCTCCCAGTGTGTGTGTGTGTGTTGTGTGTGTGTGTGTGTGTTTGTTTGTTTGTTTCAATATGAAATTTGATATTATTTTTCCAATTTCTATGAGGAATTGTACTGGAATTTTAATAGGGATTGCCTTAAAACTGTAGACCATTTTAGTAAGATGGTCATTTTCCCAATATTAATCCCATCAATGTATGAGCATAAAAGGATTTCCATCTTCTGTATTTAATTTCTTTATTCAGTTTCTTAAAGATTTTAATATACAAATCTTTAATTTGTTTGATTAGATTTAATCCAAGACCATTAAAAATGTATTTTATTGAGCTTCTGTACATTTCAACAACAGTTCTTCATCAAATTTAGAACTTCTTCATCCATTCATGCCCTCACACTCCTTACACGTGTTAAGACTTGTTTGGTCAATCATTTGCACCCAGATAGTCTTTGATGCAAGTTCATCCACTGGATTCTAATCAGCCTATCTAAAGGTCTTAAGAAAGGGCTACTCTCTTGTTTATCAGTAACCACTCTCCAATATTTCCAGGTTAGAGCCCATTTTTGTCATTCTACTCTGGGTCCTTGTCTCCCTGAGTTATGAGAATTATGCTTGGTGCCACCATTATCATTGCCACAGTTGACATGAGCAAGCTTCCGGTGGCCTGAAAGCCTCTGTTCCCTGTGTTCATTAACCATCCCTGGTTCTTACAATCTTTCCACACCCTCTTCCACAATGATCCATGAGCCATGAGTGGGTGAGGTTTAATATTGGAATTTTATCCTGAAACACCCACTCTGCAATCTATTATTCTCTAATACTCAGGTGGGTGTAACCTTCTGAATGCATCACACTCTGTTGTATAAGGAAGTTGCCTGGCGAATGTTGAAGGAAGAACTTATATTTTCCCTACACCATGTTCTGATATGTTCTGTAAGCCTTATGTGTAGAGATTCTAATGAAGATAACTCACTAGGGCTGGGCATCTCACAGATGTTCATTCTTTGTGTGACCAGTTGTGGAACTCTGCTGTACCTTCTATCTGTTCCAATAGAAGCTTTTTTTGATGAGTGATAGACACTATACTTATCTGTAAATATAAGAATCCATATTTAACATATGGTAATACATTTAATTTGTCTAGAGATATGACAGAGATATCATTTTCTCTAGGATCTGTGACATCTCCAGCCATATATATTTGACTAAAATTATGGTGCACTCCTATTGAGAGGGCTTTAAGTCCAATTAGATAGCAATTTATTTCCATGAGATAAGAGTGACACTACACCACCAATAAGGATAGTTTTTGTGGTTATTAGGATTTAGGGATGGGTTGGACCATTGATTGATTTTTCTCCCTTAGCAACTTTCAGAATATCCTCTAGAACTATGCAAGCTAGTCCAGGGAGAAGGCTTCCATGTCGTTTCCTGCTCCGTTAGTCCCCAAGTCCTCTTTTCAAATTCTGTCCTGCCTTCAGCAGTAGTGTCTTATCTTCTAGTTCTAGGATCTTAATAATTGGGGCAATGTGCTATGTTATTTTGGAAGTCTCTTGGACTCCTCTGGCCAACCACTCCAAGGGAGATGCCTCATGTCTGGCACTATGCTCCTTGCCATACAGCCCACATGTTTAAACACCATATGTGTCTTTCGGGGATTTTCTGAGCCTATTAATTTCCCAAGACATTTTTAAAGTGATCATGCACAAAAATTTCTCCTAAGTTATTTATAGAATTGTTTGTTATTTATGTATATAAGTATTCGTATTACTTTTTTTTTTGCCCCAGACTAAATGTGTTTATCAGCTCTAGGAATTTTCTAGTGTAGTCTTTTGGGCTTTTTATGTGTGGGTTCATATCATCTGCAAAATAAAAATTTTTTGACCTTATCTTTTCCAATTTTTATCCAATTTATATCATTCACTTGTATTATTGCTCTAGTTATACTACAAGCACTGTCCTAAATGGAACCAGGAGCCAGTAGACATGTTTATTTTGTTCTTGGTTTTATTGGGAATGGACTACTTTTCTCCATTTAGCATCTTATGCCTGTAGGCTTGTAGTGTATTGCCTTTATTATTTTGGGTTTGTCCCCTGTATCCCTAGATTCTGTATCCCTACATGCCCCATTACTTTTATTATGAAGGATTTCATCAAAGGCCTTTTCTGCATCTAATGAAATGATCATATGGTTTCTAACTTTTATTCTTTTTATGTGGAAGATTTACATATGTTGAACCATCACTGCATCTCTGAGATGAACCTGACTTGGGCATACAAGAGAATCTTTTGGATGTGCTTTTGCATTAACTTTGAAAGTATTTTAATCAATAATGTTTGTATCTATGTTCATCAAAGTGACTGGCCTATAAATTCACTTTTATGAATTCTTTTACTAAGGCTTTTTGTCTCATTTTGCTATCAGAGTAATGCTGGCTTAATAGGGAAGATTTAGAAGTGTTCCTTTTTATATTTTATGAAACCACTTAATCAGTATTAATGTTAGTTATACTTTGAATATCTGGTAAAATTGTATGTAGTATCCATCTTTCCTTTTCTGGATGGGATTTCAGTTATTCCTTATATGTATTTGGTTGTTATGATCCTATTTAAATTGTTTACTTCAGTTGGATTAATTTTGGTAGATCACACATATCTACCAGTTTTAATCAATTTTTGTTTCCCTGATAACAACGGTTACACCCATGTGTCATTAACACCTCTTATGACACCTCTTGTGTCATTAACCCCCTCTTCACCATCCCCCATCAGCACAAAACAGCTAGAATGAAAAATGTTGTCCCCATCCTTATGACACAAAAGGGTGGAATGCAAGGTCATAGCCCAACTAAGTCAGGGATTCCAGAAAGCCAACTGAAGCAGAAGTTCCAAGAAATAATTACCCTGGACTGTGTTCCTACAGTCCAAGAAAAGTTGCTGCAGTAGCTTTCAATCATGCCTCACCAGAGACCACAACACAGGTTTCTGTTTTGCTCAAGATGCTCCTACTGATATGGGTCACAGCCCTCCTACTCTCTGGAGATGCTCCTTCTGATACCACCTACAGACCCACCTATGCCCTATCCCCCATTTCCTTGACCCACTTCCTTGTAAACTCACCTACCTGTATGCCTGCATTTAAAACTCCAGCTTTGGGGTCATTCTAACAATGGTCATCCTAACCCTGACCCAAACAGGCCAGCCACCACACCCAAAATAAATCCTGAGTCATCTTTACCAGAGTCCTGTGTACTTTTGCACTGGATCTCCCCTCGATATGAACCTAACAGTTACTACTCATAATTAGGTCAAGTGTTCCACCTCAATTTATCAAATCTTGATAACTTGTCAAAGATATTTATCTTCATGGAAATTCTGGGTTAAACTTAATAACTTATAGACATTGGCAAAGAATTTTCTTCTAGTTGTATAGGCTGACATGTTCAAAATACACTTAACTTCTTATAGAGACCACCTTCACTTTAGTGGCCACACCATTAATAACCTCTATTATTTCATTTTCAATCTAGTTTCTACAGGTTCCCGTTCTGTTTAATCTTGCTCTTGTAATTCCTTCACTTTTATTTGAAAATGAATTTTTAAATTGTATTTATTATTTTTATTTTATGTGTATGAGCGTACTGCCCACATGTATGTAAGCACATCTGTGCTAAGCAATGTCTGTAGAGGACAAAACCTGGCTTCAGATTCACCTTGAACTGGATTTATGGATGGTTGTCACCCATGTGGGTGCTCAGAATCAAACCCAGGTCCTCTGCAAGAACAGCCCACACTCTTACCTGCTGAGCCATCTCCCTAGGCCTTGAAAGTTTTTTTTTAATTAAAAAAATGCTTGTATCTGACTCTAAATATTATCTTATGTGCCCAGAGGAAAATAAAATTTTCTTCACATGGACAGAGATATAACCACTTAATGCAACCATTCTATGGGCTTAGGTTATCTATAGAAGCTTGTTTAGTGCATTTCGAGAGGCTGCTACATTTCTTACCTAAGAAAAGTGTAAGAATTTAGTAATGAAATCAAGGGAACCATGCATCAGAACTGCAGTGCTGAATGTAGCTCCCTAATGAGAAACCTGTGCTAGCATAAGCCTTCCTGTTCTTTCAATTGTGAGGATAGTCAGAGAGATTTGGCCCAATTATTAATAAGTAAAATTACAGCAAATGTATCTTGAGCAACTGGAAATGTAAAGAACTATTAGACTGCCTCCCTAAGATATATGAGACTCTGAATTCAATCACCCAAATAACCCCACAAAAGTCAAAATTACTCTATGTATCTTTCCCTAATATGAATTAATTCTATTGCAGAATAACCCCTTGTCTCTGAAGCTGCATTTTCAGAACTTCCTATATCTATAATCATTTGAGTAATGAGGGGTGAAATCAGACTGCTGCTTTTGCAATGTTTCATCAGGACCATAATTTAATTTCCAACTGGGTTTGTAAATAGCTCACTGAGGCAGATTCTGACACTTTGTAGAACTCTGGCTCCATTTTGATTTGCACTAATAGAGCTAACAGCAAATCAAATTGTGGATGATTTCTTTTTGGTTTAAAGTTGTTTTTTACCCATTTTGGTATTCCCCTTGACATTGAATTTATTACCTCTGCATCCCATTTTCCCTAATTGATTCTAGGGCTTAGGCAGCATCACATTAGGAATGGATATAGAGTCAATCTGACAACAGAGATAATTCAACCTGCTCCTTTTCTTTCTTACCAAACAACACATTAGAAATATTTAAATTAAATCTCCAGTTGTTTAAAAACCTTGCCAATTGTACAAGTTTCAGCAATTTTTTTTTATATCTCATGTGGCATAAAAGCCAGAGGATCCATCAAGAAAACAAAAATACTAACGAAAATCAGAGCTGTCAGAGAAATACAAGCCAAGCTTCTATTATGATCTTGTATTCACAAAGAACATGCCTCATCTTTGTGTATGAAACAGCAATGCATATAAGAAGTATTATAAGCTCAAGGAAATTCATTTTCCCTTTGAAAAACAAATATATATTTTTTCCCTGTGGTCAAAGATTTATAGGTACTTGTATTTTCCCAGTTGTGATCAGAAATAAAAATAAATTTCCTAAAAGATGAAGTATTATTTATTAAAACATATTTGCTTGCATAATAAACATATGCAAACATGTATGACAAATTTTACTAAAAATCACTGGGAAGAAATTTTAATGAAACAATCATTCTGTTGCAGACTAGAATCTACATAATAATTATAAATTGAGACTAATATCTGTGCAGCGATTATGACCTAGAAAATTTTGACAGCCAGTCTGCCACACAGGAATAATATACTTATGCTCTTATAAAATGGTATTATACAAAATATCCAAAAATTGTAATACAAAGACATATCATTTAGAAAACACTGACTTTTCTTTTGTACAGGGGAAGGCTGCATGAGAAAGGAAAGCTTTGTGTTGAATTAGGAGTAGGTGTAATAGCATTTCACATTTGTATTCATAGAATGAAACATAATAAAGTTCCCTAAGTCAGTAGAAATATGAAGATCTTCATAAATATAGGATATCTTCATAAATAAGGGAGATAAAACAGTTTTAGCAATTAGAAATATCCAGTAATGAATTCAAAGTGCTTGTTTAAGTATTCAAAAACTCCTATATTATATGGTAAATACTTATCAAATTCTGAATGTAACTCTGTCTCAGTTAGAGAATAATGAAGTATCCTAAGAGGTATACTTCTCAATAACTTCTTATCTTAGTACACACTAGATATTGAATATTAGGAATAGATTTACATTGTTACAGAGGTTTTACTCAACTTACATGTTTATAATGATCTTTTTTTTTTTTTACTTTTAACTAGACTTCACATCCATGACTGAGTATGTATTTGTTACTTTTCTGTTGCTTTGATAAAACACCATGACTACAAGTGAATTACAGAAGAGTTTATTGTTGGTGTGTGCTTCAAGTGGGAAAGTATTTAACAACAGATGAAGTGTGGCAGCAGGTGTCCTGAGCTAGAAGTAGAGACGTCTCACTTGCCACAACAGGAAGCAGATAGGGCTGACTGAAAATTGCAGCAAGTTTACGAACTCTCAAAGCACACCTACAGTGACCATCTTCCTCAAGCATGGCTACACCTCCGATAGATTCCATGATACACCAATTAGTGGCAAGTGTGGGACAAGTATTGAAATATGAGAGCCTATGGGGACATTTCTCATTCAAATAAACTTACTGAGATTTTTCTAAGAAATTCTCACAATGATTACCTAGTATTTATACAGTTCTTAAAACACATAATTCATATAAATCACTTAATAAATATACAGACATGTTAATCACAGCACACAACTTAGATTGTCATACATTCCATTTCATGGGAGCAACTGAACATTTAGGGGCTATGTCTTTAGCACTTTGAAATATCCAGATCTCCCGTTAAAAGAAGCACATGCCCAGGTGTTTGAAACTGACAGAAGAAAGCCAGAAATAAATATGAATTAAACTTTACTTTTCATATGCTCTTTTCTCATCTGATTACAGATATTCTTTTTTGAAATTAAGGAAAAACTAACTTCCTTAATAAAAATATATAAAGTAACATATTAGTATTACAGAATACTCCATAACCATTAAAAATAAAACATTGATCATATATTCAACTTTAAAAATATATTTCAATGGGTATATCTTTATAAAATTTTACTAAAACTTGATATAAACAGATTATATGTTTGCTTTAAAAATGGTTTGACTCACTGGGGGTGCTGGGGCACGCCTTTAATCCTAGCACTTGGGAGACGGAGGCAGGTGGATTTCTGTGACTTCAAGGCCAGCCTGGTCTACATAGCGAGTTCTAGGACATCCAGAGCTACAGGGAGACCCTGTCTCAAAAACACCAAAAAAATAAGATAATTTATCATATTAAGCTTCACTGTTTGGAACACAATTCAGCTTACACAGGACCCACATATATCCTATCTAGCAACTAAAAAACAATTATCTACATAGCAGTTGTCCTCTGTTTTCCAGTACAAAAGAACTGGAAAATTAATTCTCTGGAGCAAAAATCTCCTAGAGTGGGCTCCCATGGGCCTGAGCTGTGTTCCTTTCTCAGCAGCTGGAGCTATGTTTATCTCCAGGGAGCCAGAGCTGCAGTCACTGCCTGTAAGCCTGGAATGCTCATTGCCTACAGTGATTCGGTACCTGAGGTCTGCTCCTGGGATGTCCTGCTCCAGTGAGGAAGCTACATTCCCCTCCAGTGAACCTTGACCTGCGGTCCTGTACAGTGGCCACCAGCTGTGGTCCCAGTTGTCAACGTTGAGCTGTTGTCCCCTCCTGAATGAAATAGTTGTGGTCGCCTGAGGTGACCTGGAACTGTGGTCTCCTTCAATGAAGCTGGAAGGTGGATCCCCATTGCGAGCTGGAGCTGTGGTCCCCACCTGAGAATCAGAGCTGGTAGCTATCAGTCCCCTTCTGTCAGAAGAATATTCTTATTCCTAATAACTTCTATCTTAGAAAGACAAATAGTGGGTTCAAGTAAGATAGGATATTAACTAGGAAATGTTCCTCTTTACCTTAGTAAAGGGCAGAGCAATGGAAGGATCCTCTAACGATATGGCAAGTACAGGAGTTAGCTGTCAATGAAATGAGCCAAGAGAAGCCCACAGGTTTGAATCACTTTGCCTTGTAGGCATATATATATATATATTATATATATATATATATATATATATATCTCATATCCCAAAATTTACTCTTTAAAACAAGACATTTTTCAATAAATAATGTGCATAGTCTATGTTGGCATATGAATATTTAAGGAGTGTATGGTGCATGCAAATAAGCACACTGTTAATCATTGTTCTCCTCAGGCATCAATAACTTCAGATATAATTCCCTGCATCCGGTGTTTTCACACATGCTCCCTCTTCTGCTAGGAACAAGTTCAAGTGTTTTCTCTCCTTCCACCTATGACAAAAGCCAAGAAATTTAGTGGGGGGCCTTTTCTGTAGGAAGTAACTTGGGTCAGTGAAATACGTGAAACATGTCTTTTTCACATCAAGCTCTTCAAAGTACCCCGTTTGCCTTTTCAGCCCCCACTGCTGGCAGGACCTGAAGATGCTACAGTGGACACAGTTGTGGATGCTTTGCCATTTGAATAGTAGGGTTACCAATCCTGGACTATTAATACTTGGAGAGAAACCAATCTCTGTTTTCCTGTTGCAAAAAAATATTGGTACCTCCACATTACAGAAAGCAGAATCTTCCCTAATTAAAAAGACTGTCCATTATTATTTTAGCTAAAGCATTTATTGGGTTTTAAATCTAAGACTGAATCTTCAAATAACTTGTTTCTGTCAATCATACAATTGTAAAAATATGTTGGCTGAATTTCTATTTAAAAGATAAAGACATATTGAATGATGCTATAAATCATTAAAAATATATTTAATGTTATGACAGTTTGTGGAATAAAATGTAATTTGTTCTCCAACTCATTAGAGGATATTTTATAGTAGATTGAAAATAACAAGCTACCAATAACTCAGATAAAGTCCTTGTCTTATTATACTTTCTTCCATGATAACAATCTGCACAAAAATGTTAGATTTAATATTGATCCAATTGAATCCAATAGAGGAAATTATTTTTATGTATATATTTGAGGACAAATCAGTACTCAGTTAGGTTAATATTTTGGCTCTTAAGGTAATAAAATGTTCCTCTTAAAAATGATCTGCTTTTTTGTGAATATTGATTTCAGTGTCTAATAGGAGTTGGGTGAATCAAGGTAGCTCCAGTTCATATAGCAGAAACATGGAAAATTACCTGCTACTCTTTTATGATTCTGATATTCATTTTTAGTATTACAGTTTTCAGTTATGCTGATGTCACTAATGCATGCTGTGCATTACCAGAGATTTATGGACACAAGGAATCTAGTCATTAGTGAGGTTCTATTCTGATTCAGGATTGCTTAGAAGTTAGTGCAAAGAAAGGTATTTGAATGCAAGAACCATAACTATTTAGGCTACAAAAACACTTGCAATTAATATCACATTATTCTCTCCCTGCAGAGATTTGCATAGAAAATTCCCAAAACGTATATCTGCGCTATTGAAATTTTCTTTATTTTTGTGCAGGTATGTGCAGGAGTGTTGAGTATTTTTGTTGATATGTAAGCACATGACTGAATGGGTATACATATAGATGCAATAAGAGGAAGTTTTATTGTCCTGCTCTCTCATTCCCTGCCAATCTTGAAGGGAGTGTTTTCTACAGACACTAGAACTTAACTGGAATGTAGCAATCACTAGATAGAGTCCTGTTTCTGCCCCCACTTGACACATTACAGGGACATACATAGCCATACTTGCTCTCTAAAATCTGAACTCAGGTTTTCAGGCTTGTGCAGCAAGCCATCTTACATATTCAGTAATTTATATTGCTCCTATGTGGATTGCTCTTATAGAATTAAAGTAAAATATGATGTTACTTACTTTGTTTCAAATCTGTCCTTATGTTTTAAAGTCTTGCAATCACTTAGGTAAAAAACTCCAGTAGACTTTCTTGAGAAGCAATAAAATGGAAAGGTTTGGTTTCTAAGTGAAAATGTGCATGGCAGAAAAAAGTTTGTCATACAAAGTTATAATTACCCAAATATTTATTTATTTCAAAAATTTACAATATGTGAGTTGTTTCCATGCTCAGAAATTTTTCAATTAAATCAATGTACATTACAAAAACTCTGAATAGTATTTAGCTCCTGTCCATTTTGATCATTACAGTCATCTGAAAGCAATTGGTTATCTGAATGAGGTGAAAATCTTCTCTGGTCTTCACAATATTGATAAATAAGTAATATTCTGTACTAAAAGGGATAATATATATTTATGGTGCCAGTTATACTTTATATATATATATATATGCATATATATATATATATGTGTGTGTATAGTGCAATTTTAGAAAAAACATAAATACATGATAAAACTGAAATAACATAATATGTGGGGAAAACTCAAGGATAATTGATTCCTAAATACAGTAAATTGCAAATCAAATCTTACAGGAAATGCAAGATCAGCCTCTGCCCACAGCCATAACAAATGATGTTTCTAATCTTTATTGGTGCTTATGTTTCTTTCCAAAAGTATTAACAACAATAACACCTTTCACACATATTTGCAAAGTTGATCTTGTTACTCAATCCATAGAGCCTGATCTCTATCCTCTGTTCAGGAATTTGTGTGGAATTTTCCAACAATAAGGGAGAAAATTTGTATGCATAATTTCCGACTATAGCTACGATATATCTAGGAAGCTTTATCTATAGTGGTTTTTAAACAAAACACCAAATATTCAATGCAAGGTGGAGAGCCTATGTTGTGTGATGTGTTAGCTAGCATCCGCATTGAGCGTCTAACAGACCCAATTTCACATGATAGTCTTGAATAGGCCAGGTTGAGTTTTCAGATAAGTGCTGTAGTTCGTGATATCTTAATGAGATACCTTCAACAAAGTTTCTCAACTGAAGACATTTTAAATTCTCATATACAAATTACTAGTATAAAAAACCTGTCATTTTCATGTGTTAAATTGTGAAGTGATTTTATATAGTAGATTCTATATAGTTGTACAATTAAAATTATAAAATGTAATTAAAATAAAGTAATAAAATCAACATACTAATAATGCCATCTTTTAATTATTATTATTACTTTGAATTTAATGCTTGTAAAAATTATGAAGTCAGTTTTACTAAAATCTCACAATACAAATGGAAAATCAACTAATATGTTCTAATGAATATGCCAACCCATTTGTGTGTGAATAAAAGACAGATTATTAAATCAATTTTTTTCAAATGTTAATGCTCAGTATGATGAGGTTGGCTACAAATGTTACATAAGAACATGATCGGGGCTGGAGAGATGGCTCAGTGGTTAAGAGCACTGACTGCTCTTGCAGAGGACCTGGGTTCAATTCCCAGCACACACATGGCCGCTAAGAACCATCTTTAACTCCAGTTCCAGGAATCCGACACCCTCTTCTGACCTCTGCAGCATTGCACAACACGGGTGCACAAACCTACATGCAGACAGTACACTCATACACATAAAAAAAATAAATAAAAATTTTAAAAAAGAACATGATCAAGTCATGAAATTCAGTGAAAGTATCATATATGACAATGGATTTTAACTGAAGATTTACTTTTATTATTTTGATTATGTGTGTGGGCTTCTGCAGTTTAGTTCAGGGTTCTGCAGAGGCCAGAAGAATCTATTCTGACTGCAGTTGGTGTTACAGGCAGTTGTGAGCTACCTGGCATGGATACTTGGAACCAAACTCAAGACCTCTGCAAGAACAGTAAGTATTCTCAACTGCTGAGACACCTCTCCAGCCCTAAAATGAATATTTTTGAAGAACAGAAGGAAGACGTTTTTGTTCAAAACAATAACTCAAATAATACCAAATTGAAATATAAGCAAAATGTCACATTTAATTTTTCTAGGCATGAGAAATATAGAGACAACATAAAAAGGCTTTGGTCATTAATGAATGAAAGAGTAACATACAGTTTTGTTATTTTTTTAAGGAAATTATGATGTTGAGACAGCACAGAACTTTTGATTTTGGTGAATATCAAAACATCAGCGAGTACTGGGGATTTCATTATGTTGCTTTCAAATAATAAAGCATCTGTAATGGAGAAGTTGTTAAATGAAGTTTTGAAGTTATGTCATCGTTCATTAAATTATAGACAAAGGAAAAAGCACACAGCTTTTCTCATATCAAATGATGCTCTCTAACTGCTAACACTTTTCTGTTATAGGGATAATTCCTGGTTATTTCATCTTTGTTACAAAGACTCATCCAAATTAAGGAAATATTATTTTCCATTGATTATGAACTTTCTTTTGTGTTAATACAAATTATTATATTATATTATATTATTATATAAAATATTAATTAAAGGTTTTTGGTTTATTGGCACTTTGATAAAGCTTAACTCATCACGATAAATAATAAATTGATTCTCAGAAGAGGTATTCTGATATCATTTGCTGATTTCTCTATTTTAAAGGCACTAGTAGTACAATAGGAAAAATTTAAATAAACTAAAAAGAGAAAAATTAAGGAATATTCAGGATTAATAAATGAATGCATTTCTTCCAAAGTTTCCATTCAGCTGAACATTTGTCACTTAATAAAGCAAAGATGAACTGCAAATAAATTCAACTATTTTTAATCTTAACTCATACAATAAAATACATCATTTGTCACTGACCACAAATACAGTATGGGCAGAAGCATCACATTCTGCCACTTCCTAAGGAGACTCAATCTTAAACACAAGGAATGTTTTAGCCTTCAGGCTCAAATGCTGACTTTAAAGTATACTGTAACCTATGTGTGCATCCCTGTGTGTGCGTGTGTGTGTGTGTGTGTGTGTGTGTATTATATATAATATGTATATTGGAGTGTATGCTGAATATTATTAAGAGGAGAATAATGGAGGACATTTTATTATTCAATAGAATTAATAGGAATGTGGTTTTCTTTTAAAATTATTTTATGCATTATGCACCATTCACATAGATCTAGCAAAAGTTGTTCTTTTTCTGTTTATAGACCATGTGTTTATAAATAATTTTAAAAATTAACAATAAAGATAATTCTCATTTTAATGAGATTGGCATCTATTTAGCCAACTACACAGCTTGGTTTAATAAAACTATAATTTTAAATCCGGGCAACAATACAATATTTGAAGCAAAATATTTTTAATGTAGAAAATTAAAAATATCAAATTAATTCTCCATATACAATGACAATCATAAACAATAAGTATGAAATTTTGGATTTCTAGTCATACCTTAGAATAATGACTAACCTAAATTAGTGAAAGAAAACTCCATGCAAAGTTACATGTGTGTATATAATTGCATACATGTATTTGTTTGTAAATGGCTGTCCATCTGGGTAGCCATCAACCTATGTGTATATCTTTCTATATTTATAACATGTTGAATGAGTGAATGTACCTCTGGATCCTGGAGTTGGTCTCTTCCTTTATTAGAATCATTTTTCACAATGAATCACAAATTCATTGTGAAAAATGCTTAAAATTAAATTAACAAATAAATTATCAAATAAAATTATATTATCAAAATAAATAAAATTAATTAACAAGCAAAAATTAAAGAAAAAATGATCACACCTTAATCCATTACATCATATGCTATTCATCTTTCCATCAATAAAACAGATATTTAGCTTATAAAGAAATAGAGATTGTTTTTTGAGATTCCAATCTAAATTCATGTCAGCTTATAGTGTGAAGTCCTAGTAGAGAATGTATGGCAGGAAAAGTTACCTTATGGCAGAAAGCAAAAAATAATTAGAGAATTAATCCCCAAATCTTCTTTAATGGCTTATCCTAGTAACATAAGAGAATTCTGGCACTTCACATTTCCTCACACTAGCACTAACAGAGTTTTACTCCTCTTAATACATGGACCATTATGCAAAACTTAGTATGAAAATTCTGGCACAAAATAAATACAGATAAAATAAAATTAATTGATTAATTTTATTTGAGAAATTATCACAGAAATTCCAAATAAATATAATCAAATAAAAATGTTATGTAAAACTCCATGGAAAGTATTGATTATAATGCCAAAACTTAAAAGAAATCAAGCACCCACATAGCAGCTAACAACCATCTATAACTCCAGTTCCAGGGGATCCAACAATGTCTGTTAGCATTTCACCACATGGGTGGACTTACTTTCATGCAGGCAATGCACTCATTCACATAACATAAAAATAATAAATAAAATATTTTTAAAATATGATCCAGCAAATCAAGGATAAAGAAATTAAAATTTTATCCTAAAATGCAAAAGAGCATGTTCACTCTTTCTATGACAAAAATCAATGGAAGTAATTTTAAAAAATAACATTAATTACAGGAGATATTTTTTCTCTATTTCAAGATTTGAGGATTTGAGCAGAGAGGGACATTTGTTACTTTACATCTTATAGCTTTTAAGAAGTGCATTTAGACTTGAATCTTCAAACAAATTTGTCAAAATCTATCCATGATAAACTTATTTAAAATAAAATGCGAAAATTATACATAAATGAACAATAAATGAATGGCAGTTATTTTCCCATCAAAGATTAACTAATTGACTGGTATAGTTCTATGAGCTAAGAAAAGCATAAAAAGGTATAAGTGAACCTAAAAAGGCTTGTGAAAAGCAGTAGAGAAGGTACCCTCAGGTAGGATGATATATAATAGGTTTTTAATGTAGAAGGCTGACAATTTTCCCTGTGAATAAAAGCTTTTTTAAAAGGAAAATAAATATCCAAGTAATAAGGAAATCATTGTAGATAAATATTTTAGATAGCACTTTTGGATCAATATTTTCCCAAAGTTTTGCAGAATTACAGTTTCATGTCCTAAAACTGGTGATTTAACTATTCACATAATCAGCTCTTAACAGATCTATGAGCCAGGATAGTTTTGAATGATGGAATGATGAATCAACACCCAACATTCATTAATTCTTCAGAAAAGAAAAACTCTCAAACAAGACCGATTTGATGAATTGGAGTATGGGATAAGATATTCCTTCTTGGGGCTGGGGAGATGGCCTAGTGGTTAAGAGCACTGACTGCTCTTGCAGAGAACCCGGGTTCCATCCCCAGCATCCACATGGCGGCTGAGAACCATCTTTAACTCCAGTTCCAGGGGAATCTGACCCCGTATTCTGACCTCCGCCACATTGAACCATATGGGTGCACAAAAGTACAAGCAGACGGTACATTCATACACATAAAAAATAAATACAAATTTTTTAAAAGTTCTTTAATAAAAAATTAAAAAATAAAATATTTATTTAAAAAACAGATATACCTTTTTGTGAAGTGGACTTATCATCAAACAAACTGTGAACTACAAAGATAGAATCTAGTTGGCTTAGAGAAGGTGGGTCTATGGGCAAAGCTGGGTGTGCAGGGAACTCTGCACACTCCCTGAGTACATGTGCAGGGAACTCTGGGAAGCTGCCCGCACTGTGTTGGAGGACCAGCTAGAGGTATATAAACGCCAGCCACATGGAGCTGGTAGGTGCTTTTGATTTTGCCATCAAGGGCAGAGGTCACCGAATCCACTCTGGACTCTAGATGGACACGTGGGGAAGGGTCTCACTATAAGTGCTCCCATTCACTTTGTAGGCAAGCCTGAGTAAATTTGCTAATCTCCCTGAAACTAAGATTACAGAGTCTGTTCCTTGATTTGCCTTGGATACCACACACAGCAGGGGCAGTACACCACTTGCATGAGTATTTCTTGGTGAAATATCTGCTACATAGAGGCTTGAGACAAATATGGTAAACTATTATCTTTTTATTAAACATAGTAAATAGACTAATAAATTTCTGTTGTATTCTCTTTATTAGTGTCTTTAATAACAATATGGAAAATATAAGGTTTAAAATTTTTCAAAGCAAGTCTTATGCTTTCAAGAATTTTATAATTGCAACCAAAAACTCATACAACAATTATTTTAATATTCTATTGACTGGCAGTATTTTCAGGCTTTAAATAAAGATTCACTAAGTCTCTATAGAGACATGGTGAATTAAAAAAAATTCTTTTGGGGCTGAAACAAGGCAAACTAAGTCTTTGCCTTCCTTGCTTTTTAAGCCAACTCACATTTGAGAACCAGTACTCTTCCTTCTCATAATCTTCTTTACTCCAATCTATTAAAAATACATAGATAGGAAAGGAATCAGGGTGGTAAAGGGAAAGAAGAAACTTCAGAAAGACTAGTAGGAGACATGTGTTACTAAGGGAGAAATGGATAAAATGGGGGCATTTAAAGGGGAGGGGGAGGAAGGTTACACAAGGAAACTTGTGGATAAAAGGAAAGCAAGAGCTCAAGAGAGGTGAGAAGATAGGATACTGGTATTATGGGGGAAATGGGGGAAATGGGGATATTTTAAATAGGGAAGGCATGGAGGGAGGGAGGGAGGGAGGGAGGGAGGGAGGGAGAGAGAGAAAGAGAGAGAGAATAATAATGCCCTGCTAGTGTGAAAAAAACAGAGTGAATGATATTAGTCTAACAACCCATTGACAAATTATATATACAATGTCCCTATATGAGTCAATGTGCATAGCTCAGGCTACATAACAAGAGACAGTGCCAGACAGGAGAAACTTCCTTTATTTGTTGGACAGAGTAGTCCAAGAGACTCCCAAAATTACACAAGCAATTTCCACAGCCCTTGATTGACTCCCAGAATTTTAAGGTAAGACCCTATTCCTGAAGACAGGACTTACTTCAGAGACTGGATTTGGAGTAATGGAACTGGAACTGACCCAGAAGCCACTTCTCCTAAAGACTAGCTCTCATAGCTTTGGAGAGCACTGTGCAAGCTACTAAGGGAAAACCTCAATTGGTGATACAACGCCAGTTTTATATTTTTGTTATTTTATTTATTTTTTATGTGTATGAATGTACTGTCTGCATGTAGGTTTATGCACCCATGTCGTGCAACACTGTGGAGGTCAGAGGAGGGTGTCAGATTTCTCTTTAACTGGAGCTAAAGAGGGCTCTCAGCCACCATGTGGGTGCTGCAGATGGAACCCGGGTCATCTACAAGAGCAATTGGCACTCTTAACTGAAAGGCCATCTCTCCAGCCCCACAACACCAGTTTTAAGAACAAATAAACACATCAATGAGGGGCAAAGCACTCTACATTGGTGCAGTAGTGTCACTTTTATCTTAAGGGCAATCAACAGCTATCAACTTAAAGCCCACTGGATAGAAGGGAGCTCATGTGTGGCATTGTAAACATAGCCAAATACACATGGATGGAGAGGTCATATAACTTAGAGAAAACCCCAAGACAGTCACATCCCAATACAAAGTAACTTCTTACTAAGTGGAAAACATGTATCCTTATATTTACAGTCAATTAAACTAGTAACCACTCATCAAAGAAGCTTCCTTTGTACTAGATGGTGAACTATTACAAAGTACCACAATCGATCATACACAGACATTGTCTATGAATTGCCCAAGCCTAAGGAGCATATTTACAATACAACCGCTACACCTCAGGGTCATATAACATAGAACAAGAGGTAAAGAGGACACTAAAGAATCTCTTAGCTCTCATTTAGGAAGCTCCCACATGCAACAGAGGGTCAAGATCACAAAAAGTCACAAGTGGCCAAAGCATGGAGATTAGGAGTCTGTAGAGTAAGAGTCCTTGTAAAGGACTCCTATGTTAAGCTTGACTCACCCAGGCCTCAGGGACCATGGGTGGTTGGGGGCAGAAAGATTCTAAGAGCCAGGGATGAGGCACATGACCATATGTAAATAGAATCCTACAATCTCCTGGGACCCTGCTCATATGAATCTACAGCTGTGGTGTTGGCATGAACAAGACTCATGCAAACTCAAGCAGACAAGAACCTAGCATGTAATTGGGGAAAGGTGCATCAAGTCCCAATCTTAGCAAAAGAAATATTGGCAGCTGATTACTATTGGATGAAGAAGAGCTGATCTTATGATAAAAATATTTAGGCAGGCAATGGTGACATATGTATTTAATCCCAGGTCTTTTAGAGAGGGCCATGTGTACTGCTGTGAGATAGAGATCAGTTTAGGATGGTGTGCATAGGGAATTGGGGACAGTGGCCCAACCTAATGAGACTCAAAATAAAACAAAGAATACAGAACAACCCTGCCAAAAAGCCTTAATTGTTTTAAATACTGATATTAAAAAAAAAAAACATACTGAATCCATTATCTATTTTTAATATAGATTTCCATCACTTATGATAGTTGAGTCTCAGTAAACTCATTAGAATTTGAGCATATGAGAAGTAAGAAATGTAGTTAATACATCTTTAATGTGCTGAACACCAGATTACAATTACCCACACAATTCTTAATGCCCAAATGCTTCTCATGCTTGATTGCTGAAGAGCCAACAAGGAGTTATGGTTCCATCTTGCCATCCAGGCTCAAGAGTCTTGTACCACATACTGACAAATGTGAGGAAAGATGAAAATAAAGCTTTGAAGTACATGGTTTATATATTGCATGTCAATTGTATACCACCCACAGTCAAAGAACCACAAATTGAACCATCGCAAGTCAGCAATCATCTGTGTCATTATTTTAAAGTACTTCTTGAGTTCAGTTTAGAAAGGAAATATAACTCGGTGAGATGTGTGCTGTGTTGACTGCTTTATGAAAAACAGGAAGAATTTATACTTATTTCAGAGATCATTATTAGCAGGTGATCGTTGTAAAGGTTGCACAGTAATTTAAATCTTTTCTGAGAAGATAAGATGAGTGCTCAAATGTGGCTTAGAGATTTATTGCTGAGATCAAAGTTTTTATTATTCAAATATGTTTCATATTTATTTAAAACACTGAACTATGACATAAAGGATTCAAAACATGGAAAAGATAGATAAGAAATGATGTGATGAAAATTGGGGAAAACTTGATAATTAGAAAGCTTTTTTTAAGTCATTGTTCAAAATTGTGCAATAATGAGAGCATTCACATGAATAACCTTACATGTGGTTTTATACAATAGTGTATCAAGGTGACAAATGCTTATCAATTAATTTAAACTCTGTATTTGATATTTAACTTCATTGTTAGTTTGTCTTACTGATTTTGTAAGACATCTCATTCTGGGGTTTTATACAAACACGTTATTTTTTATTTACTTCATTTAGTTTCTGTTTTTCAGCATTAATTTTTGCTAAGTTTTTATACTGTACAGAGAACAACTGAAGTTATATCAAGATACTCTCATTTATTTATGAGATATTGCTTGTGAAAGCATACAAATTCAATTTACATTTTGGAAAAACATGAGTTAAATCTAAATAAAATCATGTTTATTAATGGTTTCATAAATTTTCAGAGTTTAAAATAGGGTGAAAGACTGTGTTAATGAATTATAAATTATTTCACAGATCTACCATGTTTAGCTAGTCAGAACTCCTCCCCCCCAGTCCCTCCATTTTCCCATTTCAGGGCTGAACCCATTAACACTACTGGAGAGCCTCAAATAGTGTCACTGGAACCACCCCATTCCTCCAATAAAAATCAAAAGTGAGGGTTAAAGAAAATAACTAAATATTCATAGTTGATCAAAAAGCAGCCAAGCTATAGCAACAATAAATACAGAACCAGACTTCAACTCAACAAGGGAGGCTAGAAATTCATAGGAGAAATGTCCAATAAAATAGGTTCATATACCCAGCTCACAGGAAAAAAAAAATGAACACAAATAATGCAAAAAGCAAAACCTACAACATAATATGTGCCCATCAAATATCATCAATCCTACAGAAATATTTCTCAATGAGAATTACACACAGGAATCCCAAGAACACAGAAATAGACAGAACAAATGGGGATTAAAAAAAAAAAAAAAAAACCTCACAAATGACAAAAATAAATCTCTATCTGAGACTTAAGAAAATAGTAACATATGACTGATTTAAATAAAGACAATTCAGGATTTCAGAATTATTCCATGAAAGAGATAACTATTGAAGAAGACTCAAACAGAAATAAAGATGGACTTGGAAAATTAGGTAAGCCTCAACAGCAGAATAAATCAAGTGGAAAACATGATATCAAGACTGGAAAATAAAGTTGAAGAATTGGACCACTCAGGCAATGATAATGAAAAGAAAATAGGAGTGGACGATTCAGGAAATGTAGGACACCACAAAAAGACCAAACCTATACATCATAAGTAAAAAAAAAAAAAAAAAATCTCAGGTTGACCATATTCCGGGGCTGGAGAGATGGCTCTCCAGCGGTTAAAAGCACCCAACTGTTCTTACAGAGGACCAGGTTCGATTCCCAGCACCCACAGGGCAGCTACGAACTGTCTTTAACTCCAGTTCCAGGGGAATCTGACGCCCTCTTCTGACCTCTGCAGCATTGCACAACACGGATACACCAACCTACAAGCAGACAATACGCTATACACTAAAATATAATAAATTTTAAAAAATTTAAGAAGAAATTTCCTGACAAATATAAGAAGCACAAACACAGAACAAAAATAGAAAGAACCAAAAAAGAAACTCAGAATGACGTACAGAAAAAAACACACTAAATAGACAAGACAAAGAGAGTGTACTTAAAGAGGCAAAAGTAACACAAGTTACATATAAAGGAAAACCCATAAAAATCACTGCTGATATTTAAATATAAACTTTAAAACCTGGAAGATCCTGGGGTAAAGTATTTCATGTCTAAATGATTATAAATGCCAACACAGAATACTTTGTCAGCAAAAGTGACTATCATAGTTAAAAGAGAAACAAAATATTCCATGCTACAATTGGCTGAAAGAATTTATGTCCTCCAGATGAACCCTACAAAGAATACTAGTTTAAGATTTAATCTCACTCCTGTCAGAATGGTTAAAATAATGAGAACAAATGTCACCAAATTATGGCAGATAAAGGGATACCCTCATGTACTGCTGATGGGATTGCAAAATGATTCAACCACTGTGTAAATCATTATGGAGAGCACATAAAAGCTGAAAATTGATCTATCATATGATCTGATTTTAACACTCCATGCATATACACAAATAACTCAAGATCCTAGTACAAAGATATTTCCTTAGCCTGCTTCTTGCTGCTCTTTATCCCAACAGCTAGGAAATGGAAATAATCTAAATGTCCCCAAAGCAATGAATATATGATGAAAATTTGGTACATTTATGCAATGCATATCTACTTAGTAGTAACAAAAAATGAAATGAAATTTTCAGGAAAATTAATACAACAATAAACTCATACTAAGTGAATTAACACAGACTCAGAGAAACAAGAGGCATATATTCTCTCTCATTTCTGGATCATGTATCCTGATGTAGCTGCAGGAACTTTTCAATTTTCTTGGTTCCAGGAACTTTTCAATACGCTTATACACTAAAAAATAATAAATTTTAAAAAATTTAAAAAGAAATTTCCTGACAAATATAAGAAGCACAAACACAGAATTTCTCTCTCTCTCTCTCTCTCTCTCTCTATATATATATATATATATAGAGAGAGAGAGAGAGAGAGAGAAAGAGAGAGAGAGATATAAATATGAGATCCAGTAAAATGGAAAAGATCCATGGTGGTCTAAAGCATAAGAAAGCCACCACCCCTGAAGGTTAGCTCTTATAGCTGTAGAGAGCAGTATGCAAGCCAGTAAGGGAGATCATCAACAGATGATCCAAAATCAGCCTCGAGACCAAAAATCCACATCAATGGCCAGCACAGCATATGACATTGGTGCAATAGTGGCACTTCTATATTGGAGGAAATCAATGGTTAGCCAATTGGACCTAAAGCCCACTCAGTAGGAGGAAACTCATGTGTGGTATTATTAACCCAGCAAGAGGCACACATCTGGAGAGGTCATAGATCTTAGACAATTCCAGAATATAGGCACATCCCTAGGCTAAGGTTGTAACATTTTACTAAGTACAAAAGAAATATCCTTATGTTTACAGACAAATATCCCAGACAGCACTCAGAAAAAAACGCTTCTATTGCACCAGATGAGAAGAGTACAGAGTCCCACAACTGGACACAAACAGACATGGTCTCTGAATGGCTCGTGCCTAGGTGACACATCTACCATGCAACCTCTGCATGTAAGAACCAAGCATCATAGAACAAGGACTGAAGAAGACATTAACTATGACTTAACTCCTATTAAAGAAGCTCCTCTGTGCAACAGGAGACCATGACCTCAAAGGGGCCTGAGTGGCCAAACGATGAAGATTAGGAGTCTAAAGAGTGGTTACATGAACAGACTGACTATATACACTTTCACCCACTCAGGGTGCAGCAAAAATTGCAGAAGAGGGCGGGGAACAATTGTACAGCTATGGAGGTGATGCAAGACCAAATGGAAATGAATCCTACGAGCTCGTGGGACACAATTTATGTGAACCTACAGCATTGATATCAACATACACAAGGCCCATACAACTTCAAATGGACAAAAATTGCAGCACAGAACTGCAAAAATGAGTAGCAAAGCCCAACTGTGGATGAGGAAATGTTGGCAACAAATAGCGGTCAGGTGAGGAAGACCTGGCCTTCCTTAGAAAAGAGACTCCAGGCGGATCCCAGCACTTGAGAGGCAGAAGCAGGCAGATCTCTGTGAGTTCAAACCTGGTCTACATAAGGAGTTCTAGGACAGCTAGGGCTACACAGAGACCCTGTCTCACAAAGACTAAAAAATAGATAGATAGATAGATAGATAGATAGATAGATAGATAGATAGATAGATAAATAAATAAAAGAGAGAGACTCTGGATAGGCTGACAATAGCTCAGGGGAGGAGCTGGCACTGAGGAGTGAGAGGGGAGAGATATTTGACACAATGGACCCTAGCACAAATTATAGAAGGAGAAAACTGTAGGGGGTGGGGCATGGAGTGCAAGAAGGTGCCAAGGGGAAGCAGGTATAATGTTGACTAAGACTGACTGAAAAATTATGTATGAAATTGTGGGCTTCCTTCGTGGCCCCATTGGTCACTCCCCCACACACACCAGTCCCTGGCAAGCCCAGCTATTCTGTACCCCCAAGCAGGCTCAGACAGGGAAGGAGTAGGGATGGTATGGTGGTTTGAATGAGTGTCCCCCATAGGCTTTAAGTATTCAGACATTTTGTCTCCAGTTGGTGGCACTGTTCTTGGAGGTCTTAGAAGGTGTGGCCATGCTGGAGGAAGTATGTCATTGGGGGCAGGATTAGTGAGTTTAACAAGCCTTGCAGTCTCCTGTCTCTCCCTCTCTTTCTGCTTCATGTGCTCATTGCGAGATGTGACCCTCAGATTGCTGCTTCAGCCCCGGCCACCATGCTTCCTGCCACAACGGACTGATTCCCTGGAACTGTCAATTGTAAGCTCAAATAAACTCTACCTTTTATAAATTTCCTTGCTCATGGTGGTTTTATCACAGCAACAGAAAAGTGACTAATACAGATGGCTTCAGAGCTGGTGATCCCAGCAGATCAGAGAGAGATCTGTGAGTCTGCAGCATCAGAGAACCAAATAACTCATTTATTGGAGGAGTTTTAGGGTCTGATACAGTAGCTCTGGTGAGAGTGGTATAAAAAAGGTAGTCCGTGTGCACTTCTTACAATGGCCATGTTCCTTACCATTTGTCTCCTGAGATTATGCTTTTATGACACATTCACGATTTGGTTCCAGAGACTGAGGTGTGCCTCAGAAATGACAAGTTTAGGAATGCTACACCACATATGACACTCCCAAGGGGATGGGCTGAAGACACCTAAAGTCCACCAGGTGAGTGGGCGCTGGCACCAGCTCCTTCCAGCCTTCTAGGTTATAGGGGTGCAGCCAGCTCACTTCTGACTCAGCCATCATGAAATATCAGGCCCCACATGAAACATAAAAATTTCAATTTCAACAGTGCTGATGGGATTGCAAAATGATTCAACCACTGTGTAAATCATTATGGAGAGCACATAAAAGCTGAAAATTGATCTATCATATGATCTGATTTTAACACTCCATGCATATACACAAATAACTCAAGATCCTAGTACAAAGATATTTCCTTAGCCTGCTTCTTGCTGCTCTTTATCCCAACAGCTAGGAAATGGAAATAATCTAAATGTCCCCAAAGCAATGAATATATGATGAAAATTTGGTACATTTATGCAATGCATTTCTACTTAGTAGTAACAAAAAATGAAATGAAATTTTCAGGAAAATTAATACAACAATAAACTCATACTAAGTGAATTAACACAGACTCAGAGAAACAAGAGGCATATATTCTCTCTCATTTCTGGATCATGTATCCTGATGTAGCTGCAGGAACTTTTCAATTTTCTTGGTTCCAGGAACTTTTCAATACGCTTATACACTAAAAAATAATAAATTTTAAAAAATTTAAAAAGAAATTTCCTGACAAATATAAGAAGCACAAACACAGAATTTCTCTCTCTCTCTCTCTCTCTCTCTCTATATATATATATATATATAGAGAGAGAGAGAGAGAGAGAGAAAGAGAGAGAGAGATATAATTATGAGATCCAGTAAAATGGAAAAGATCCATGGTGGTCTAAAGCATAAGAAAGCCACCACCCCTGAAGGTTAGCTCTTATAGCTGTAGAGAGCAGTATGCAAGCCAGTAAGGGAGATCATCAACAGATGATCCAAAATCAGCCTCGAGACCAAAAATCCACATCAATGGCCAGCACAGCATATGACATTGGTGCAATAGTGGCACTTCTATATTGGAGGAAATCAATGGTTAGCCAATTGGACCTAAAGCCCACTCAGTAGGAGGAAACTCATGTGTGGTATTATTAACCCAGCAAGAGGCACACATCTGGAGAGGTCATAGATCTTAGACAATTCCAGAATATAGGCACATCCCTAGGCTAAGGTTGTAACATTTTACTAAGTACAAAAGAAATATCCTTATGTTTACAGACAAATATCCCAGACACCACTCAGAAAAAAACGCTTCTATTGCACCAAATGAGAAGAGTACAGAGTCCCACAACTGGACACAAACAGACATGGTCTCTGAATGGCTCATGCCTAGGTGACACATCTACCATGCAACCTCTGCATGTAAGAACCAAGCATCATAGAACAAGGACTGAAGAAGACATTAACTATGACTTAACTCCTATTAAAGAAGCTCCTCTGTGCAACAGGAGACCATGACCTCAAAGGAGCCTGAGTGGCCAAACTATGAAGATTAGGAGTCTGAAGAGTGGTTACATGAACAGACTGACTATATACACTTTCACCCACTCAGGGTGCAGCAAAAATTGCAGAAGAGGGCGGGGAACAATTGTACAGCTATGGAGGTGATGCAAGACCAAATGGAAATGAATCCTACGAGCTCGTGGGACACAATTTATGTGAACCTACAGCATTGATATCAACATACACAAGGCCCATACAACTTCAAATGGACAAAAATTGCAGCACAGAACTGCAAAAATGAGTAGCAAAGCCCAACTGTGGATGAGGAAATGTTGGCAACAAATAGCGGTCAGGTGAGGAAGACCTGGCTTTCCATAGAAAAGAGACTCCAGGCGGATCCCAGCACTTGAGAGGCAGAAGCAGGCAGATCTCTGTGAGTTCAAACCTGGTCTACATAAGGAGTTCTAGGACAGCTAGGGCTACACAGAGACCCTGTCTCACAAAGACTAAAAAATAAATAGATAGATAGATAGATAGATAGATAGATAGATAGATAGATAGATAGAACTCTGGATAGGCTGACAATAGCTCAGAGGAGGAGCTGGCACTGAGGAGTGAGTGGGGAGAGATATTTGGCACAATGGACCCTAGCACAAATTATAGAAGGAGAAAACTGTAGGGGGAGGGGCATGGAGTGCAAGAAGGTGCCAAGGGGAAGCAGGTATAATGTTGACTAAGACTGACTGAAAAATTATGTATGAAATTGTGGGCTTCCTTCGTGGCCCCATTGGTCACTCCCCCACACACACCAGTCCCTGGGAAGCCCAGCTATTCTGTACCCCCAAGCAGGCTCAGACAGGGAAGGAGTAGGGATGGTATGGTGGTTTGAATGAGTGTCCCCCATAGGCTTTAAGTATTCAGACATTTTGTCTCCAGTTGGTGGCACTGTTCTTGGAGGTCTTAGAAGGTGTGGCCATGCTGGAGGAAGTATGTCATTGGGGGCAGGATTAGTGAGTTTAACAAGCCTTGCAGTCTCCTGTCTCTCCCTCTCTTTCTGCTTCATGTGCTCATTGCGAGATGTGACCCTCAGATTGCTGCTTCAGCCCCGTCCACCATGCTTCCTGCCACAACGGACTGATTCCCTGGAACTGTCAATTGTAAGCTCAAATAAACTCTACCTTTTATAAATTTCCTTGCTCATGGTGGTTTTATCACAGCAACAGAAAAGTGACTAATACAGATGGCTTCAGAGCTGGTGATCCCAGCAGATCAGAGAGAGATCTGTGAGTCTGCAGCATCAGAGAACCAAATAACTCATTTATTGGAGGAGTTTTAGGGTCTGATACAGTAGCTCTGGTGAGAGTGGTATAAAAAAGGTAGTCCGTGTGCACTTCTTACAATGGCCATGTTCCTTACCATTTGTCTCCTGAGATTATGCTTTTATGACACATTCACAATTTGGTTCCAGAGACTGAGGTGTGCCTCAGAAATGACAAGTTTAGGAATGCTACACCACATATGACACTCCCAAGGGGATGGGCTGAAGACACCTAAAGTCCACCAGGTGAGTGGGCACTGGCACCAGCTCCTTCGCCCTTCTAGGTTATTTTCTTTTTTTTTTTTTTTTTTTTTTTTTTTTTTTTTTTTTTTTTTTATTAGGGGTCAGCCAGCTCACTTCTGACTCAGCCATCATGAAATATCAGGCCCCACATGAAACATAAAAATTTCAATTTTAAAAAAAGAGGAGAGGAGAGCAAAAGGAAGGTGGATATTTAAAGACAGACATTATCTAGGGGGAAATGAGGAAGAGATGGGGTATTTAGCTGGGGACAGAATAAGCAGAGTTTAACAGCAAGGGAGAGCGGCGAGAATAGATAAAAACACTTAGGTGGTGTGAAAAATAGAGACAAAGGTTTACTTCAACGTACTACTGAAAAAACAATATTATATTATCTACTATATATATATATATATATATATCTATATTATATATATGTTGGTTTCCCACATTAAATTTATTTAGTATTTCTGGGATAATTTAGTGTCAACTTGACACACTGGCTGAGGGAGCCTCAATTGGGGAAAACTGGCTCCATTGGACTGGCCTGTGACCACATCTGTGGAGTATTATCTAGATTGTTCAGTGATGTGGGAGAGCCCAGCCCACTGGTGTTGCCACCCTGGGCAGGTTGTTGTGTACCATATAAGAGGGCAGGCTGGGCATGGGCCAGGAGAGCAAGCCAATAAGCAGCACTCCTCCATGGCCTGTGCTTCAGCTCCTGCCTCCAGGTTCATGCACTGAATTCCTGCCTTGGGCTCCTTGAGTGAAGAACTGTGACCCAGGAGATGTGAGCTGAATAAACCCTTTCCTCCCCAAGTTGGTGTCAGTCAGAGTGTTTTGTCACAGCAACTGAAGAGAAATTAGAACAGCATTTTTTAATAGTGACATAGTTAATTGTTCCATTTTATACCTGTAAGATTGATGAGGAAATACAGAAGCTTGGAAATGTCCTGAAGTGTATAGTTAGTAAGTGGCAAGCTTGGGATTTGTACCCAGGCAGACTAGTTCCACTGTACAGCAGACCCTTCAAACCCTGTATCTCATTCACTGTTCAGAGCCGCATGCTGTTTCAGCTTGGATAGATTCTCCCCAGCAAATGATTTAGTCTAACAACATGTCAGTGTCTTTCCTTAACAATAAGCTTCTGGGAGGGCAAGACTCTATCTGCCTCTTTCTCTGCTGGTTATAAGTGCCTAGGACACTATCTGGCACAATAACATGGGGGTCTAATGATAAATATTAAAGAATTCAGTCACTTTACATATGAGTAACTAAATTAACTACACAAGACAATGAGTGATAGAATCTAATTTCCCTGAATTCCAGGCTGAATTCCAAGGTGATTTCAGAGGCCCATTTTTTTAAACAATTTTTCAAAATTTATTTTTGTATGTGTATGAATGTACTGTCTGCATGTAGGTTTGTGCGCCCGTGTTGTGCAATGCTGCAGAAGTCAGAAGAAGATCTCAGATTCCCCTGGAACTGGAGTTCTCCTGGAATTGGAGCTACAGATGGTTCTCAGCCACCATGTGGGCACTGGGGATCGAACCCAGGTCCTCTGCAAGAGCAGTCAGCACTCAACTGCTAGGCCATCTCTCCAACCACATCAGAAGCCCATTTTTATCATGTTTTCGTCTTAGCCATGCACTCACTTCTCAGAATGGAGCCTGTACATGGTAGGTACTCAATAAAATGAAGGAAGTGGCCTGGTGGCCATCTCTCCTAGAACTTCACTGCTCTACCCACTCATCTTAGGCTTCCATTCTTTCCATGTTGACAGCCATAAACCAGGTCTGCCATGCCCCCATCCAAATGTGCCCTCTGCCTACTCTTTAATAACCATGATGTTTATATTAGTCCTGCATGCTTCTCCATCCCCTGGTGGAAGTTCTGCTTGAGTTTCTGCTGTCCTTTCAAGTAATATTTCTACCCTCACACCATTCTTGTACACTTTGGCTCTGGACCTGTCCATGTAGTCAGTTTGCTTTCTAAGATCCATACACTACTACATGAAGATTCACAGCCCACTGAAGCATTAAAATGTGTGCTGGAGGGCTGGAGAGATGGCCTAGCAGTTAAGAGCGCCAACTGCTCTTTCAGAGGCCCCGGGTTCAATCCCCAGCACCCACATGGTGGCTGAGAACCATCTTTAACTCCAGTTCCAGCGGAATTCTGACGCCCTCTTCTGACCTCCACAGCATTGCACAACATGGGTGCACAAACCTACATGCAGACAGTACATTCATACACATACAAAAATAAATAAAATTTAAAAAAGATATATAATGCTTAAAAAAATATGTGCTGGATAGCTTTAGTGTCAACTTGACACACCTGGGTTGAGGGAACCTCCACTGGGGAATTGTCTCCATTGGACTGGCCTGTAGCCACATCTGTGGAGTATTGTCTTGATTGTTGAGCAATGTGGAGGGCCCAGCCCACTATGGCAGGCTGGGCATGGGCCAGGGGAGCAAGCCAGTAAGCAGCATTCTTCCATGGCCTGTGCCTCAGCTCCTGCCTCCAGGTTCCTGTCCTGAGTTCCTACCTTCGGCTGCCTGAGTGATGAACTACGACCCAGGAGATGTGAGCTGAATAAACCCTTTCCTCCCCAAGTTGGTGTCAGTCAGAGTGTTTTGTCACAGTAATTGAAGAGAAACTAGAACGAAATGGAAAGTCTTAGTTTGAGGAGGCAGGGAAACATTTCTGAGAACTATGGCAACATTCTGAAATAATGAGACATTTCCATCCCAAAGTTTACAAGAGAATCTCAGGCTGGTGATAAAGTTGCAAGACATTACCTCAACCTTGGCAGTGCAACTAATTAGACATGTACAAAGTTGTCGATGAAGGAAACTAGGACCCAAGTCGACTTCAGAGGGTAGGGGTCAAAATATTGTCCCTTCAAGTCGCTCTTGCCAAAATCAGATTGGAGCTTTAAGTGTGGTTTTTATTTTTTTTTATTTTTTTAACATTTTTTTATTGATGCTTTGTGCATTTCATACATCATTTTCCGATTCAGTTCAGGCATATTTCCCTTTCCCTTCCCCCCACCCCCACCCCATCCCAGTCATGTACTCTGCCATATCTGTCCTGCATCTTTCTCTCAGTGTTTTTTCCCATTTTTCAGCTATAAGTAATAATCCATGAGTACAAGCATCTGTCATGTAAAACCAATTTGCAGGCTGTTGTGCCCAAACCCCCACAGCCCCACCTTCCAGCGAGGATGTGGTTTTTAAACCTCCAAGAGTATTATTTGAATTAACTTGGTACTTTAATTACCATATAACTCCGAAGTAAAGCTTAAACATTGACTTGAGCATGATCAATTCTTAATTGCTTTGGCAAAATATTCTGACTAAGCTCATAGTAGGAGCTTGGTGGTAGTGGCTGCAGCACAGGCTAGGAAAGGGTGCTACTTACTGGCTTGTGTTGCTGGCTCATGTTCAGCCTATTGTATACCATATAGAAATATCTGGCCAAGAATGGCATCACCCACAGTGGGCACAGGCCAGTCCAATAAAGGCAGTTATTGAGGTTTCTCAGCTCAGGTGTTTCAAGTTGACATTAAACCTATGCAGTAAGGCCTACAATTTGTTCTTTAAGGTCTATATTCAAAGTACAATGGATTTAAACCACGAAAGGCAAAAAGTTCTAACACAGCCTATGAAACAAACCCAAGATAATAAAGAGGTTAAAACCAGTGCCTTCTCAAATGAAGGCCAGGTCACTTGTCTCCAGATTTTGAATTATAGCTTTGCAAAGGAAAAGGAAGTGTGTGGGGGGGATTATCACATACCAACAGTAGGCAGGAAATACTTAGGGCTCACCCAAACTGGTTACATTTGGACTGTCCATGTGGTCAGTGGATGTGGAAGTAAAGCCTAATTTCTCTTAAAATATTAAAAGTAACATGTGCAAAGTATAACAGATATATAAAATAGTTTTAGTATGTATGGGTAGCTCAATATTTATATATGTCTGTTTCACTTGAGGCTGTACCAATGTAGATAGAACCTGATAGGTGGAACACAATTTCTTGCATAAGCCATAAATACATTATAGAATTCTTTTTTTAAATTTTTTTATTATTTATTTTTGTATGTGTATGAATGTACTGCCTGCATGTAGGTCTGTGCACCCGTGTCGTGCAATGCCTTGGAGGTCACAAGAGGGTATTGGATTCCCCTGGAACTGGAGATAAAGACAGTTCTCAGCCACCATGTGGGTGCTGGGGATGGAACCCGGGTCCTCTGCAAGAGCAGTAGGTGCTCTTAACCACTAGGCCATCTCGCCAGCCCCATTAAAAGTGAACAGTACTTCATGCATACACTCATAAATAAGGTTCTAATAAATTAATTTGGTGATAACACTTTATAAAGGTTGTACTGCGCAGAGGCACATGCATTGCAATCATACACACACAGATCTTAATATGCTGTTTAACAATATCATACACATACAATACACATACACACATATATCCACACTATCTTAGTGTTTGTACTGAGCAGTCACATGCATTGGGAAAAAAACACCTTTAGAACTATTATTTAAAACATGGAGGTCTAATTAGTTGCACTGCCAAGGTTGAGATGACGTCTTGCACCTTTGGTTCTAAAACTGTGAACTTATTGATATACTTTAACAAGTAATGGAAAACAGAATTATATATACAATAATTAAAGAACTGACGATATCAAAGGTACATAGGCTGTTTTATTGATGGGAAGAGATTGCAGGGGAAGGCATGTGCCACTGTCCAAGGACCAGAATATGAATGAATCCAGGGATTTTTAAAATGATGTCTGGTCAGAAGGACAGTGGCACAGCATAGGAGAAAAATAAAAATAAAAAGCAGTGTTAGTTAACCCATAAGGGTCAAAAATGAGGTCTTCTGACGTCTGGAAACAGGAGAAAAAAACTGGAAAAGCATTTTTTTTAGTTGTAAAACCTGTGGAAAAAATAAATTGGACAGATAAGAAATAAAACCTTCAGATATGCAGTGTAGAAACCTAGGAACGTGGGCTCAAATCAGGCCTTTGAAAAAAAAATTAAGAGGCATTCCAAAAGCAAACTTAATTTCATTTTTGTTTTTGTGCACAACATAGAATAAAAAAGTTTGAAGTGGCCACTTTGTTTTGACAAAAACACACAGGAGAGCATGGACACATGACAGTTACAGACACATTGACCAATAGTTATAACACACAGACAGGTTGGACAGACACATGACCTAACTGTATCCATTAACTCTGGGCAATGGAAAAAAATCCCTTTTTTATCTAAAGTTGTCCATCATTGTCCAGGGCTGTGGAACCTTTAGTTGCAATTGTCACATTTGCACAGAATCACTTAGAGTTTTAAGACATCTACTTAGGTGGAAACAGCCTGTATGCCCATACTGTGCTTTGCAGCACAGGCTGTTTGTGTATACCTGTGAAGGATGGTGGATGGGGCAGTCACGAAAATCTGGTGGCTCGCATATATTACCTGCTAATTTAATGAGAATAAATTTAGTTAGTGTAAAAAGAGGCTTGTATCCAGAAGCAGATACAAAATGGATTTCTGAATAAAATGGAGTGTATAAAGAAAAAAAACAATGAAATGGAAAATGCCAAAATATGAAATAATCCCTTAAAATTAGGTAAAAGTTTTGTAAGCAAAATGTTTAAAAAGTAAAAGTGTTTGTTAAAAAGCCAAATGATGTAAAAATCTCTCAAAAGCCTATAAAAATTAACTATCCACACAAAAGTAAAAAAAATGAAAATTGATTGTATTTTGAAATGGATGAAGTTGTTATAAAGTCCGATGTAAATTCAGGCTTCCTGCCACGTGGTCTATACAGTGGACCTAGCTCAGCAGAAATGGAGCAGCCTCAAGATCATGGCTGAGGAATGGGCATGGCTACCACTCCCCTTTCTGTGGTGCATGGCGGTGCGGTGTGGGGGAGGGGAAACCACATGGTGGGCCGGGGTGGCAGGGAAGGCACAGTAAAAGAAAGAAAAAGAAAAAGAAAAAAAGCCTGTATTGAGGGTGCAGTCTGTTACTGCAGAGAGAAGAGATACAGATCAGAGTATGTGGGGTGGGAGAGGAGAGGAGAGAAGAGAGATCTCCACGAATGAAATAAAGATTTTTAGCCTCAAAGAAAGCAGAATGGAGTGAAGGAACTGAGTCCTCTAATAGGAGGCTAAAAAATGAAGGAACAGAATCATAGATCTGTAGGAAGGAGGTAAAGATTTTAGCCTCAAAGCACCCTCTGGGGACTAGGGTGCATCCACCCTAGTGTCAGCGGTGCTGGTCAAAGTACCCAGGCCTACATGACCAACCTGGGAGACTATGAAACGGGGTTCACAGGCCTGTGTAGATCAATGTCCCGAAATTCACAGGGAGAACTAGAAAAACGGGTCCAGATTTTGTCCCCAGCATGCCAGTGGACAGCAATCTGGACTGAAAAATCAGAGGACCCCTAATACACCGCTCTCAGGGGTCCATGGAAAGCAGAACTAGAGGCTAAAAAATGAAGGAAGAATCGGAGGGAAGACAGAGGCAGAGAGAGGCAGAGAGAGAAAGAAAGAGAGAGAAGGAGGGAAGCAGGAGAGTGCAGGAAATCAGAGAGTTGTACCACCTATGCATAGGAACCCAGTTTGAGGCAGTCTGCGAGCCTGGGGATTCAAAGTGAAGTTGCAGGGAGGACGAGCATGGCAGTGTCAGGAACCCAGTTTGAGGCATTCTGCAAGCCTCAGTGGGTCCAAAACAATGAAGGGCTATGTCTGAGAAGAGCAGAGAGAGGAGGGAGGAAGTCCAACGGGCAGAAGCTAGAGAAAGAGAGGGAGACAGGGAAGGAGGGAAGGAGGGAAGCAGGAGAGAAGAGTGGTACCTCATCGTGAAATGTAGAAGCTGGTTGTCTGGAGAAATACAATGCTCCTTGTGCTCATCTACCTCCTCTTGCTCTTACAATCTTTCTTCTCTCTCCTCTGCATTGATCACTGAGTGTTGAGAGACAGAAATTTTATAAAGATGTACTATTCAGGAATAAGCACTCTGCAGCTTCTTATTCTCTGCACATTGGCCAGTAACAGTTCTTCGTGTTAATAACAATCTGCTTGCTGTATAAGGAAGTTTCTCTTCTGATGGTTGATAGATGCATTATTGTATGGATATTACAGTAAGTACTTAGAAAGTCATCCATAAATCCCCTCCCATTGAGCACATGAGTGCCCTTTAAATTAACTTTAATTCCAATTAGACAGATGTTGATTACTCCCTAGATGAAAGTACCACTATGGCACCAACAGCATAGTTTACTAGGCCACATTGCAAGAACCAGAAGTGGTAGATGAACACAAGGAAACTTTATCTTCCAGATATCTGGTCAGGTACTCATATGAACTCATATAAATGGTGACAGTGTGCAGAAGTCTTATGCCAGCTCAAACCAGACAAAAACAAAGTCTAGAAGGGGAAAGTGGTGAAGAATTTCCAACCCAACCAAGGGAACATTTTGGCAATTGATAACTGCTAGGATGATGGGACACATTGCCTTACAGGGATTTTATTCTTTATGGGACCAGTGGATGAACACACAAGAAGAAAATTTAGGGATGCAAATATATATATATATATATATCATAATGTTTTACTAAATGTATAAGTTTTATGGAATAATCAATAATGGTATAAACTAATAAGAAGACATATTAAAGGGGGTTTACTGCCTATCTTGAAATCTTTACTATTAATTATCTTACAATAGGTTAACTAAAGTCTAGTTTAAAATAAATTGGGACCTAAGGGGGGCAGTGTTGGGCACACTTCCAGCGTCAAAACGGAGACGGGCAGTCTAATCAACATAAACTAACTATTCACTGTGTCTTGCTGTCCCTCTTTCCCACCTTCAACTCCATAGGTCTCTAAAAAAAAATTTCCATAATCACTCAGCTTCAGAATAATTCGTTTTTCCCAGGAGAATTCGCCTGGTCCAGAGCTCCCCTACACAGACCAACTACTGTAGCTCTAAAGTGGCCAAATCCTGTTAGTTTGGTCATTCATAGACCTGAATATATATATATATATTATATATATATTCGAATATCATTTTTGTTTTTAATGCTTTTTAAGAACCAGGGTTCTCCCCTTAATCCGTGGAGCAAACACAGTGCTGGGGACTTAACTCACCGAGATCTACTGCCCCGTCCTCCCTAGTGCTGGGATGAAAAGGGCATGTACACGACCACATCCAACCATGAAAATTGTTGTATGGTTCTTAGACAATTGCAATTACTTTTGTATTGCTAACAAAAGCCAATGGTTATTTAAATTATTTGTATATTTGTTATGAAATAATTTAATATAATGCTTTTATTGAATGTTCTGTGTATTTCAACATCATTCCTCATTTACAGTTTTAGACAAAGAAAATGTCCTGCATCTTTCTCACGTGGCATGCTTTTTTTTTTTTTTTGGTTTGTTGTTGTTAAGAATTCACATTTTTTGCTTTAATTTAATATTACTCTAAAGTATAAGACATACTTTCTACTCATAAGTAGGAATTACAGAGTCTGAAAGTAGTGGTGGATAATGGATTCGAGAGCCCATTAGATATTTGCATTTAACAACAGTAGGTTGCTGTCGATAAACAGAAAGTAACACTAAGTTCAGCTTGCCTTGCATCTAGGGATTTGGTGTTACATCCCAAATGAGGGAGACCATTCACCATCTTGTTTTGTCTGGGACTGTGTTACTTCTCTAGCATAATGGCTTCTAGTCACATCCATTTAAACCATCCAAAGTTATGATTTCCTCTTTTTTTATACTGAGTGGTACTCCATTGTGTAGATGTACCATATTTTTGTCATCCACTCGTCAGTTGAGGGGCATTTGAGTTGGTTCCAGTGCTTCATTATTGTGAAAATAGCTGCAATAAACATGGATGTGGATGTATCTTTGAGGTAGGATGAGTCTTGTGGGAATATACAAGGAGTGGTATGGCTGGGTCAGGTGGGAGGCTCATTTTGAGTCTTTTATGGATTCTCCACACTGCTTTCCATAATGGTTGTACAATTTATATTCCCACCAGCAGTGGATGAATGTTCGCCTTTCCCCACAACCTCTCCAGCATTTGGTGTCTTCAGTGTTCTTGAACTTAGCCAGTTGTATCAGAGTGAGATGATATCTGAAAGTAGTTTTAAGTTGCATTTCTTAATTATTAATGATGTTGAACACTTTTTTAGACGTTTCTCAGCCATCTTTACCTCCTCCCTGGTGAGAAAGTCTCGGTTCAGTTCTTTACTCCATCCTTTAAGTAGGTCATTTGTTTTCTTACCTCTTTGTTTTTGGAGTAAGCTATATATTCTTGATGTTAATTCTCTGTCAGATGAATCACTGATGAAGATTTCCTCCCATTCTGTGGGCTTTCTCTTCACTTACTTGATTGTTTCTTTAGCGGTACAGAAGCTTTTGAGTTTGATGAGGTCCCAGTTGTCAACTATTGACCTTATTTCCTGTGCAGCTGCTGTCTGATTTAGAAAGTCTTTTCCTACACCTAAGTCTTGTAAGTTGTTACCAACTTTTTAAAATTATTTATTTATTTACTTATTTATTTATTTATTTATTTATTTTTATGTGTATGAATGTACTGTCTGCATGTAGGTTTGTGCACTCATCTCATTCAATGCTGTGGAGGTCAGAAGGGGGCATTGGATTCCCCGGGAACTGGAGTTAAGATGATTTTCGACCAAAATGTGGGAGCTGGGGATCAAACCCTGGTCTTCTGCAGAAGTAGATGGAGCCCTTAACCGCTAGGCCATCTCTCTAGCCCCATGGCTGTTACCAACATTTTCTTCTATCACCTTCAGGGTTTCGGGTTTTACGTTGAGATCTTTGATCCACTTGGAGTTGACTTTTGTACAGGGTGAGAGGTAGGGGTTTAATTTTGTTCTTCTACAAATGGTGATCCAGTTTTGCCAGTGCCATTTGCTGAAGAAGCTATCCTTCCTCCATCGAGGATTTTTTTTTTTAACCTTTGTCAAAAGTGAGGTGGCTGAAATTGTATGAGCTCAAGTTTGGATCTTCAGTTTTGTTCCATTGGTCAACAGGTCTATTTTTGTGCCAGTACCAAGCTGTCTTTATGACTATGGTCCTGTAATATAATTTGAAAACTGGTAGGGCAATCTCCCCTGTATTGCATTTTTCATGCAGGGTTGCTTTAGCTATTCAGGGTCTTTGTTTTTCCATATGAATTTAAGGATTTTTTTCCCAAAACTGTGAAAAATCTCATGGGTATTTTGATTGGGATTGTGTTGAATCTGTATATCAATTTGGGTAAAATGGACATTATTACTATATTAATTTTTCCAATCCATAAGCATGGGAGATCTTTCCATCTTTTGATGTCATTTTCAATCTCCTTATTCAGGAGTTTAAAATTTTTGTTGTAGATATCCTTAGTATCTTAGCTTAGGTTTGTTCCCAGGTATTTTCTTATTTTTGAGGCTATTGTCAGTGGGAAGGTCTTCTTATATTCCTCTTGTTTATTGTTGATGTAAAGAAAGGCTACTGATTTTTCCAGGTTAATTTTCTATCCTGCCACTTTACTGAAACTGTTAATCATTTCTAGAAGTTTTCTGGTGGAGTTTTTAGCATCCCTTAGGTAAACTAACATATCATCTGCAAAAAAATAGCTTAACTTCTTCTTTTCAGATTAGTATTCATTTAATTTCCTTCCCTTGTCTTATTGCCCTAGCAAGCACTTCAAGTACTATGTTAAAGAGGAGTGGCAATAAAGGGTAGCCTTGCTGGGTTCCTGCCTTTAAGGGAAATAGTTCCAATTTTTCTCCATTTAGGATGATGTTGGCAGTGGGTTTGCTATATATGACTTTGATCATGTTGAGGAATGTTCCCTTGGGTCAGGGAAGAAATAAAGTGTGAAACAAAAGTATTCATAGAATTGAATGAAAAAGACAATACCACACAATGAAATGTGCAGGATACTTTAAAAGCAGTCTTGAGAGGGAAATTTATAGCCCTAAGTGTGCACATTAAAAAAAAAAAAAACCCAGAAAGGGAACAAATAAATGATCTGACACTGCAGCTAAAAGCACTTGAGAGACAATAACAAGTGAACCCTAAATCCAACAGACAGCAAGAAATCACTAAAATCAGAGCAGAAATTAATGAAATAGAAACAAAGAAAACAATACATAGAATCATCAAATTCGAAAGCTGGTTCTTTGAAAAGATAAACAAAATAGACAGACATCCAGCCCAGATGACAAAAAATATAGAGAAAAGAAAGAACATTCCAATGAATAGGAGGCTGAGGAAAGGGGAAACATCACAACAAGTAACAAAAAGATCCAGACAATCATACAAGGAATACATCTTTTTTTTTTTGTTTTCAGGTCGTAGCCTCACCCGTGAATGCCGGCACTATCCCCAGGCCCGAAATACTTCAAAAAATTAATACTCCACTAAATTTGAAAACTTAAGGAAATGGATGAATATTTGAAATCCTGGACCAACAAAGCTTAACCAAGAAGAAACTGACAGTTTAAACAGACCCATAATATTTGGAGGAAATTGAAGATGTAATAATAAAAAAAAAAAAAAAAAAAAACTAAAAATGCCCAGGACCAGATAGTTTCAAGGAAGAATTCTATAAAACACTTAAAAAGAAGTCCTACACTACAACCATTCTAATCATCTGTTGTCAGAACGGAGATAAAAACAGAGGGAAGTCTCCCAAATTCTTTCTATGATGCCTACCAGTATCACCCTAATACCAAACCAGGCAAAGATACAAACCAAAAGAATTATAGACCTATCTCATTAGATGAACAGAGATGGCAAAAATTCGCACACCATACTGAATTACATATAGACCCCATCAAAAAGAATCAATCCCATCATGATCAACTTGGATTATCCAGAGAGATCGGGATGTTTCAACAGATTATAGATCAATAAGTTTGATAAAACACATAAATGGACGAAAGACAAAACCACATATCATCTCAATTGAGCGAAAAAGCCCTTTGACAAGATCTAGCAGTCCTTCATGTTTAAATTCCTAGGGGGAATCTGACGGAAGGTAATAGTCCTTAGGGTGAAATCTTTCATATTATAGATAGTAGATATATATAATATATATAGATAATATATCTGGCTAAATATCTATATATATATATGTATTTTTCAGCCGGAGATTTTTTAATAGGAGTAGGAAGAAATAACATGTGTCATTTAACTGAGTCTCGATGGAAATGTAAAAAAAGGTGATAGGAAGACTTGTAAATACTCAGCTGTTAGCAGCAAATCAGAATGAAGGCTGTTCTGCACTTGTTTTTTAATCAAGTTTGTCTGTTCTATAAAGATCTTTTTTTTCCAAGACTAAATCAGGACACATGGGACCTTAAGAATTTTCACAAAATGATCCATACCACTGCAACAGTCTTGGCTGAGATTTACTGCTATGATTTGATTCTGATTCTCACATTTTTTTTTAAATTTTTTAATATATTCAAAATATCGAATGTAGATACACGCCAAACATATAGCAAAATTTAAATTCCTGAAAATAAACTATAGGTTGATTCCTAAACACATTTAGAGATTCACATTTTAACAGTAAATTTGCATGCAGGTATAAAGTTGTGTAACTTAACATTCTTTTTTTTAGAATGTGACTACATATCCTCCATCTATATATGGTTATTACAATGTGTGAGTATAAGTGGTAGGACAATTCTAGAGCCCATTTATAGATTCACTTTGTAATAGCACAGTAGCTTTCAGGTACAATAAAATATAATAATGAAGTTGCTCAGTTTGCTTGCCAACTGGGGATTTGGTGTTAGCATCCACAAATGAGGGAGACCATTTGTCTTATTTTTTCTGGGACTATGGTACTTAGTATAATTGTTTCTAGTTCCATCCATTTACCAGCAAAGCTCATGATGTCATCTTTCTTTACTGCTGCATAGAACTCCATTGTGTAGATATACCACATTTTTTGTTAGCTAGTCATCAGTTGAGGGGCATTTGGATTTGTTCCAGCTCTTTGCTATTGTGAAGAGAGCTGCAATAAAAATAGCTGTGCATGTATCTTTGTGGTAGGATGCATCCTGCGGGTATATACCCAAGAGTGGTATTGCTGGGTCAGGTGGTAGGCTCATTTTGAGTTTTTTAAGGGTTCTCCACACTGCTTCCCACAGTGGTTGTGCCAGTTTACATTCCCACCAGCAGTGGATGAGTGTTCCCCTTTCCCCACAACCTCTCCAGCATTTGGTGTCTTTTGTTTTCTTGATCTTGGCCAGTCTTATTGGAGTAAGATGATACTTTTGTGTGGTTTAATTTGCATTTCCTTAATTATTAATGATGTTGAACATATTTTAAGATGTTTCTCATCCATCTTTACTTCCTTACTGGTGAAGTCTCTGTTCAGCTCCTTACTCCATCTTTTGAGTGGGTCATTTGTTTTTTTACTTCTTTGATTTTTAAGTAGTTTATATATTCTGGATGCTAATGCTTTGTCTGATGTATCAATCGTGA
Source organism: Rhizomys pruinosus (assembly GCA_009823505.1). Taxonomy (NCBI): domain Eukaryota; kingdom Metazoa; phylum Chordata; class Mammalia; order Rodentia; family Spalacidae; genus Rhizomys; species Rhizomys pruinosus. The sequence goes on along the minus strand of VZQC01008065.1, from coordinate 466,407 downwards.
AGGTTTCCGCCCACTCTGTGTGTTTTCTCTTCACTTCCTTGATTGTTTCTTTTGCTGTACAAAAGCTTTGAGTTTGATGAGGTCCCACTTGTCATCTGTTGTCTTTATTTCCTGTGCAGCTGCTGTTTGATTTAGAAAGTCTTTTCCTACACCTATGTCTTGTAGGTTACTGCCAACATTTTCTTCTATCACCTTCAGGGTTTCAGGTTTTAGGTTGAGATCTTTGATCCACTTGGAGTTGATTTTTGTACAGGGTGAGAGGTAGGGGTTAATTTTGTTCTTCTATAAATGGTGATCCAGTTTTGCAAACAGCATTTGCTGAAGATGCTCTTCCCTCCATTGAGCATTTTTGGTCCATTTGTCAAATATGAGGTGGCTGAAGTTATATGAGCTCAAGTTGGAGCTTCAGTTTTGTTCCATTTGTCAATAGTTCTCTTTTTTTGCTGGTACCAGGTTGCCTTTATAACTATAGCCCTGTAATATAGCTTGAAGTCTGGTAATGTAATCCCCCCAGTATTGCACTTTTCACTCGGTGTTGCTTTAGCTATTCGGGGTCTTTTGTTTTTCCATATGAATTTAAGGGTGTTTTTTCTAAGTCTGTGAAAAAGCTCATGGGGATTTTGATTGGGATTGTATTGAATCTGTATATTAATTTAGCTAGAATGGGCATTTTTACTATATTAATTTTTCTAATCCATGAGCATGGGAGGTCTTTCCATTTTTTTATATCATTTTCAATCTCCTTCAGGATTTTAAAATTTTGTTGTAGAGATCTTTGGTGTCTTTGTTTAGGTTTATTCCTACATATTTTTTTGAGGCTATTGTGATTGGGAAGGTCTTCTTATATTCCTTCTCTAGTTGCTTATTGTTGGTGTAAAGTAATGCTAATGATTTTTCTCAGTTTATTTTGTATCCCACCAATTTACTGAAACTTTTGATTATTTCTAAGAGTTTTCTGGGGGAGTTTTTAACATCCCTTAGGTAAACTATCATATCATCTGCAAAAAGGGATAGTTTTATTTCCTCTTTTCCAATTAGTACTCCTTTAATTTTGCTTTCTTGCCTTATTGTCCTAGCCAGCATTTCAAGCAATATATTGAAGATGAGTGGTGATAGTGGATAGCCTTGTCATGTTCCTGCCATTAAGGGGAATGCTTCCAACTTTTATCCATTTAGGATGATGTTGGCTGTGGGTTTCTTGTACATGGCTTTGACTACATTGAGGAATGATCCCTCTAGTCCAATTCCCTCTAAGAGTTTAAGCATGAAGGGATGCTGGATTTTTTCAAAAGCTTTTTTTCTGCATCAACTGAGATGATTGTGTGTTTTTTGTCTTTAAGTCCATTTATGTGTTTTATGATATTTACTGATTTACGTACGTTGAACCATCTCTCCATCTCTGGTATGAATCCTAGCTGGTCATGATGGATGATCTTTTTGATGTGGGTCTGTATGCGGTTTGCAAGTATTTTGTTGAGAATTTTTGCATCTGTGTTCATCAATGATATGGGTCTATGGTTTTCTTTCTTGTTTGTGTCTCTGCCTGGTTTGGGTATTAGAGTGATGCTGGCTTCATAGAAGGAATTTGGGATATTTCCCTCTGTCTGTATCCTTCTAAAAAGTTTGAGTAATAATGGTTGTAAGACCTCTTTAATGTTTTATAGAACTCTGTTGTGAAGTCTTCCGAGCCTGGGATTTTTTAGTTGGGAGGCTTTTTATTACATCTTCAATTTCCTCATGTGTTATGGGTCTGTTTAAGCTGTCAATCTCTTCTTGGTTAAGCTTTGGCAAATCCCAGAATTTCAGATATTGAACCATTTCTCTTAGGTTTTCAAGTTTAGTAGAGTATAGGTTTTTGAAGTATTCTCATATGATTGTCTGGATCTTTTCTTTATCTGTTGTGATGTTTCCCCTTTTATCGCAAATGCTATTGATTTGGAGTTGCTCTTTCTTTCTTTTGGTTAACTGGGCTAGATGTCTGTCTATTTTGTTTATCTTTTCAAAGAACCAGCTTTTGGATTCATTGATTTTTTTATATTGTTTTTTATTTTCTTCTATTTCATTGATTTCTGCTCTGATTTTTATTTCTTCCTGTCTATTGGGTTTAGGATTCATTTGTTGTTGTCTTTCAAGTGTTTTTGCCTGCAGTGTTAGATCGTTTACTTGTTCTCTTTCTGTTTTTTTAATGTGGGCACTTAGGGCTATAAATTTCCCTCTTAGGACTGACCTTAACGTATCCCACAGGTTTTGTTGTGTTGTATTGTCATTTTCGTTTAGTTCCAAGAATGCTTTTATTTCATTCTTTATTTCTTCTCTGACCCACTCATTGTTCAGTATTGTGTTGTTTAGTCTCCATGTGTTCTTATAGTTAGTAGGGCTTACCCTGGTGTTAATATTGAGCTTTATTGCACTGTGGTCTGATAGAATGCCTGGAATAATTTCAATCCTTTTGTATTTGTTGAGGTTTCTTTTGTGTCCCAGTATGTGGTCAATTTTGGAGAATGTTCCATGGGGTGCTGAGTAGAAAGTATATTCTTTGGTGTTTGG
>VZQC01008065.1:425422-456001 GCA_009823505.1 Rhizomys pruinosus | reverse complement strand
TTTTTTTTTTTTTGGTCTTTTCGAGACAGGGTCTCCCTGTAACCCCAGCTGTCCTGGAACTCGCTCTGTAGACCAGGCTGGCCTTGAATTCACAAGGCCTCTGCGTCCTGATTCCTAGGATTAAAGGCGTGCACCACCACGCCCATCTATTGCATTGCAAATAACGTTCAGTTTAGACAATTAACTCCCTCATAAAGGAATTTTAAAAGCTTTTTTGGTAAAGTTACTAAAGCAAGTTGGCTTGCTGCTCAGCAACAAAGATTTAATACTTAGTGAAATAACAGATTGTGGGGGCTGGAGAGATGGCCTAGCGGTTAAAAGCGTCAACTGCTCTTGCAGAGGACCCTGGTTCAATCCCCAGCACCCACATGGCGGCTGAGAACCGTCTGAAACTCCAATTCCAGGAGAACTCCAGTTCCAGGTGAATCCGACACCCTCTTCTGACCCCCGAGGCATTGCACAGACCTGCATGCAGACTGTCCATTCATACACATAGAGAAAAATAAATAAAAGATTAAAAAAAAAGAAATAACAGATTGCAAGCAATCATTTTGAAGGAGAAGGTCATGACAAATAACATAAAGATAATTGATCATATGGATATGATACTGTCAGGGAAAAAACAATGGGTCCAGGATTACTTAAAAACATATTTTGTGTCAATGCTTTATGATGTATTACATACCTGATAGAAACTGAAGTAAATGAAACTTTTGTGTTAGACACCATTAAATCCAAGGCTAAGAGCTCTAGAGCCAATTTGGAGATAAATGGATGGAACTGGTAGCCATTGCGCTAAATGAAGTAACAGTCACAGAAACAAACAAAACAAAGCAAAACAAACAAACAAACAAACATATGGCATCCCTCATTTTTGGATCCAACCACCAAATCCTTACATATGCTGTCTTTTGGTATATGTGTGGAATGTATATATGCATATTTTGGAGTAATATAAAATTAAAGATAACAACAACAAAAGACTTGTTCAAAGATCTGAGCAAAACAGTTAGCTTCTACATTGAAAAAGTTAAAGAAAATCTAAGAAAAAGATGTAAGACAGTATTTAACAGGTATAACAAAATGCATGAGCTCTGGTTGGGGGAAGTGCATGGATGAGGAACAGGTCTAAATTTGATTGGAAAAGACTGTACAAAATGTACAAAAGCTGAATAAAAATTTTTGAAAAATTTATATAAAATATATTTAAATTTTTTTAGAAAAATATAGAGCAAGAAAATATGTAACATATTTTGAGTAAGACATTCTTTATGTGATGCGTGTGTGCCTGGTGATGTCAATCTTAAATATAATATGTTTCAGCAATTGTACAAAGGCTGATGGGTTGCTGATTGCATTTCTTTCCAAGTATCTAGATTTTAGCATGAATTAGGCTATTCTGTAAGAATATACGGAATAGAAATAAACAATTTCTACAAATTAGAGTCTATCATTCCTCTTAACTATCTATTGAACATATATGGTGACACATTTACCATGACAAGGTACACAGAATAAAAATATTTTCTGTTCCTTCATGACTTTGAACTTTTTGTTCACCAATTCCATGAATAAATACTGTGTGCTTACTAAATTCATCCATGGAGATCTAAAACCAACTCTCAACACTAGGAAATGTGTTAGTTATTTATTGCGTCTTCAATATAATATTTCAAGGAGCTAAATTCTAATCTTGCACACAAATTAGGGGCAATAGAAAATACATAATTTTACTGGAGGATACATTGTATTTTTGTATCCAAACAACTGGATAAATATAGCTTATTGCATTATAAAAATCCTGAATAGCAAAAGTCATCGTAAAGCAGTGACAAATTAACAAAATGTAGGGACCACAACATTACATATTAAAATGTAGAACATTAGAGAATCAAGAGGCATCTGAGAAACTGAATAGAATCTGTAAAGCCTTGGTCTACCCCTTCTGCCTGAAGTAATAGGTAGTTGTTTAGTGTGAGATGTGTAACAGTGAGGAAAAATAGCTGCTTGAGCATGCTGTTTTGTTTTATCAAATATATTCTTGAGGTCATGAATTGGAAAGCTGCTACATGATTCTGATTTAAGAGCCTAGCTACATATAATTTCTTTGCATTAGTACATGTTACAAATGTTGATTCAATTGGCAGCCTTCCAAATTAACTAGAAGAGACATACATTGTTAAGGAATCTTTAAACCAGGAAAAGATGAAACTAAATATTTTAACAATTAACACCTTTTTTAAAGTGCAAGTACTTGACACAGGAGGAAACCGAATGGAAAGATGAAGGTCAAATCTGAACACTGAAATAAAGCTCTCTCCTAGAGGTAATTTAATAGATGTACCTTATTGAAAGAAGCTCTTTCACGATTGTTTAACTGATGAAATATCTAGGATTTTTTTCTTTCGTTGGGCTTTGTCAGACATTATTCTGCAAGTTTTCCTTCTAATGTGTGTTTTCTTCATCAGTTCCACACACACTGTGCTTTTCCAAGGTCAATGTTCTTTGCTAATTACCAAATAGTTTGATGTTAAGGATTTTTTTTAATTAAAGGATTAAACTAAATAGTTAAAAAAAATTTGCTTTTTTTTTTTTTTTCGTTTTTTTAAGACAGGGTCTCCCTGTAGCCCCACCTGCCCTGGAATTTGTTATGTAGAGCAGGCTGGCCTTGAACTCACAGAGATCTGCCTGACTCTGTCCCCTGAGTACTGCGATTTAAGGCATGTGCCACCACGCCCAGCTTAAAATTGCTTTTTACAAATAAATTCCTTTCCATTTTAAGTAAAATAAATAAAATTATTACTATTATTAATATTATTGTTATTATTCGCACAACTACCTTTGCTGAAATGGTTTATCCATTATCAGGTCAACCTTATTAAAAGTTTTGTTTGGTCTGTATCTATGATTTCTTATTAATTATTTTGCTATGAGAAATTAATAAGTGATAGATATCCATTTATGGATTTTATATACCAATAAACAAACCCCAAAAGTAAATCAACAAAATCATTCAAAGAAAATCTCTTTTTGCAGTTTGTCTATGCATTTCAGTGTTAATAACGTTGAGTTGATGTCAATTAGACTCACTACATTTTATTGCATTCCAATTCAATGTCCTCATTTCAGGAATCTGATTTTCTGTGTGATGAGTTAATAGGTATTCTGTGCCCATTTTCAGCATCTGTTTATGGTGAATACAATACATAATAACAGATCAATACTTTCATAAAACATTTTAGTTCCTTCACTTTGGAATCGGAGAGGTTACAAACTCAGTAATACCATAACCACACACTGCTGTAACACCAAAATAATGAGACTCCCCTGGGATCATGATTCCTGTGTAGCACTAGGGAAATTGCTTTGAAAAAAAGGTACAAAATCTGACACAAACCAGACAAAAATAGTGTTACTGCTTTATGAAAGCAGTAATCAGTATAGCAAATATATTAATGTATAATGTATTTAGAGTTTAAAAATTAGGGAAATTCAAATTTTTATCTCTTTCAAATAATTTGGTCACTTAAAATCTTTGGTTAATTTTATTAGTATTGTTTCTCAGCAGTCAACATTGAAAAGTATAATGATATAAATATAAATGGCAACTGATATATTAGAGTCACACACAGGTTTGTTATATGAGTATAAATATAACTCATACTTGAAACTGCCACTTTGAAATTTCTTATGGCAATCATCAGTCTCCTTTGAATCTCATCACTCCCCATTTCCAATAGCCAAGAGTAAGTAATTAATGAGCATTTATTATTCCTTCCATTAGTGTTTGTATATTCATTGTATATCCTGGGATTCCTAAATGCTCTTTTAAAGGCATTTCTAAGTCAGGGTGCCTCATACAATGAGGGAACAATAAATAAGCTGTAGAACCTTACATTAGAAATCAAAAGTACTTCTTTGATTGTTTCTTTCACTGTACAGAAGCTTTTGGATTTAATGAGGTCCCACTTATAAACTGTTAATCTTATTTCCTGCACAGCTGCTTTATGATTAAGAAAGACTTTTCCTATCCCTATATGTTGTAGATTACTGCCAACATTTATTTTTCTATTATTTTCAGAATCTCCGTTTTCACATTGAAGACTTTGATCCATTTGAAGTTGATTTTTGAATAGGATGAAAGGTAGGAATTTAGTTTTATTCTTCTACCAGTGGTGATCCAGTGTTGCCAGCACCATTTGCTGAAGATACTATATTTCTTCCATTCAGTCTTCTTGGCCCCTTTGTCAAATATGAGGTGGCTGAAATTGCATGTGCTCCAGTTAGGATCTTCAATTTTATTCCACTGATCTATGGGTCTGTTTTTGTGCAAGTACCAGGCTGTTTTTATGACTATAGCCCAAAGAGAAAACCTACAGAGTGGGAGGAAACCTTCACCAGTGACACATCTGACAAGGGTTCAACATTCATATTACTCAAAAAACAATGGAACAATAAACAAATAACCAAGACTTCACAAATGAAGAAGTAAAGATGACTGAGAAACATCGTAAAAAGTGTTCAACATCATTAGTAATTAAGGAAATGCAAATTAAAACCTCTTTAAAATTTAATCTTGGGGCTGGAGAGATGGCTCAGAGGTTAAGAGCGTCAACTGCTCTTGCAGAGGTCTGGGTTCGATTCCCAGCACCCACATGACAGCTAAAAACTGTCTATAACTTCAGTTCAAGGGGAATCTGACGTCCTCTTCTGACCTCCACAGAATTGCACATGTGTGGACCAACCTACATGGAGAAAGTACACTCATATATTAAAAAAATTAAAAAATCCTGTTACATTGCACCTATATTAACATTGTATCCTTTGGATACAAATTGTATGTTATTTCCATATCATATTTCTTGATTCACATCTTTCCATTTCAATCCCATATTACTCTAAAATATGCACACATGCCCTCCATCGTATACTAAAAGTCCAAGATCTGAAAATACGTGTTAGGTCAGCTCTAAAACCTGTGTAGGGATTCCCAATACAGGAGCACAGTTGTCTTTAGATCATGAGGAATGTAATATTAACGGTGCTCATTTTGTCTTACACCTAGGTACTTGGTGCTAGCATCCACAGATGAGGGATACCATTCATCTTTTATTTTTCTGGGACCGTGTTACTTCACTTAGCATAAAATCTTCTAGTTCCATCCATTTACCTGCAAATTTTATGATATCATCTTTCTTTACCTCTGCATAGAACTCCATTGTGTAGATGGTGCAATGTAACAGGCTGGTGCAATTTAGCCTTTCTGGGTGCTTAACGACTATACCTGAAGTCCCTAGGGGCATCTCTTGAAAAGTCCTGCAGAGGTGAGTCATCATTCTTCCTGTTCAGGGAGGCCTTGGAGAACCATTAAGGGGACTTCAGCCAGTGTCCAGTCTATAAAGAGGAAAGTCTGCTCATCCTTCAGAAAAGGAAGCCAGGTCTAGAAAGACCTGATTTTGTCCTCATGTGGATGGAACTGGTAGATGAGGAGCTGAAAGAAGCAAGGGGCTTTCACCCCCCTCCCCGGAAAAAACAAACCCTGAGGGCCAGATCCTCAACTGACCTCAACAAAACCTTGGTTTACCTGGGCTATCTGTATGGCCTTAAGCATCCAGAAGGAAAATACAACCAAAAATAAATAAGAAATAAGACCAGAGAAACTGTAATGCAGACACAAAACTTGAGATCTTAGTAAAATGACAAAAAGAAAAAAAAGAGAACACCGTTGTTTGCCTGTCTTCAATTCTTATAGGCAGGCACATATGCTCTGTGGATGCCACTGCTTTGGGACTCCTCAAAGACATGAGATACAGCTTTTTTACTTTTTAGCTTTCTAATGTAGACTGAGGACTGCTGAGATACCTGGCTTGTGAACAAAGCAGCTAATGGGAATTCAACGTCTTCAGAATATGGACTGCCATTGTTGGATCACCTCGGCAGTATCACGGAGGTCAGTGCAGGGAGATCAAGACAGGACGTGTGCTTACTGGACTTCATTCGGGGGCACAATATTTAAAGCAGAAGCACATCGGGAAGGGTTTCCTTCTGCTAAGGTTTTTTGTATTGTAATGTCTTAATCATAGTCTACCATCAAATATTTTAGGAGTATCTTTAATGCTTAGATAGTATATTAGCAGCATGCAATAATTACATCATAAGTTCTCAAGCAGAGGCAGTCTATTGTAAGGACCTTCTTTGCTGCCAGTTATTATAGGCTGTTTAAAGTTAGAAAACTGAATAGCAACGCTGAATACTGTAGAAATGCACTTTGCTCAGTAATACTTGAGTTGTTGCAATATTAGAATTTGGTTGTTACAGAAAATCCTTAACTGTAATTGATGGTTGTTGCCTAATAGTATATTGCTTGTTCTTCTACCTCCAGTAATGGGCTTTATGTGCTAGATTTCAATTCCTTGAGCCTGGGCAAGTGCACAAGACTTTTTAAAAAAGAAACATGGTTTACTTGCACAAAACTGATCAGATTTGAGAGATCGTTAATGCCCTTGAAGTAGTTTTTGTTGGTGTGAAACAAATGGTGAGAATTTGGTCACTTACTATAGTATTGAAATTAAGTCTACTTAATTTATCAAGTCATGTTCATGCCCTGATTTTATATACTTGTATCTATCAATAAACATTGTGATACTTAAAAAAATTAAAAAGACAATAAAAAATTTTAAAAAAGATTTAATCTTACTCTGGTAAGACTCTTATGATCAAGAAAACAAATGGTAACAAATACTGGAGTGGTTGTTAGGAAAAGGGAACACTCATTTACTGCTAGTAGGAATGCATTTGCATTCCCCTGCAACTCCTGTGGAAAGCAGTGTAGAGAACTCTCAAAAGACTCAAAATGAACCTACCACTTGTCCCAGTCATACCACTTCTGAGTATATACCTAAAAGATTCATCTTACTGCAGGGATACTTGCAAAACCATGTTTATTGCAGTCTTTTTCACAGTAGGAAAGAGCTGGAAGCAATGCAAGTGCTCCTCAAACTGATGTGTGGATACAGAAATGGTACCTGTACACAATGGAATTTTATGCAGCAGTATACAAAGATGACATCATGAAATTTTCAGGTAAATGGATGGATCTAAAAGCCATTATGATAAGTGAAGTAACACACTTCCAGATAAACAACCAATATATGGCATCCCTCATTTGTGGTTCCTAGCACCAAACTTTTATATGCAAGTCGAGCTGGATAATTTGTTTTAGTAAATATAATACCACACTGTCTGATCCTATTATAGATATAGCTTGAATCCTATGTCTCTATTTTCCTAACCTCTAAGATTTATGAGAAAACTCAATCTGCTCTTTAAAAATACATTAAAACCTACATGAACTTGCTTTGTAAATTGGGAGTATAAATTCATATTTCATTTTGCTTGCATGCAAGTTTTGGAAATATCCTATAGCTTATTCAGGTTCTAACATTTTGGTATATGTGTGGAATACACACACGCATATATATATCTATATCCATATATATATATATAATCTGTGTGTTGTGTGTGGTGTGTGTGTTTGTGTGGTGTATTCTGTGTGTCTATAAAGTTAAAGGGAACATCAACAAAGGATGTGTTCAAAGAACTGATCTAAAAACAGTTCTAGACTTTTACATTGAAAAGTTAAAAAAGACTAAGACAAAAATTCGAAAGACATGCCTTAACATGCATGGAAGAATGCATGTGTTCTGGTGGAAGGGTGCATAGTAAGGGGCAATGTGTCTAAATTTTGATTTAGGAATGATTGTATGAAATGGACAACGGTTCAATACAAATTAAAGAAAAAAAAGAGAAATCCAGTAGTACAAAACCGATAGTGCTCTCGATACAGGGTTTCTTTATGATAGAAATTGTTCCCTATGCTTTTCCATTTCAGGAAATTGGAGAGATACAACCGAAATCAGGACAGGTAGTGTGCTTCGGTCCAGGATCTCTTTGGTTCAGACCTATGGGTCTGGAATGACCAGGACTAATTTGCAGAGGATTGAGCCTTATCCGAGATCGCTGTGAGAGTTGAGAGAATTGGTAAGAGTGCCGCTGAGGAATGTGGGTGGACTCCTAACAGTTAATGCTGTATATGTCACTAGATGTTTGGCTGCAGTCCTCTTGTCCCTAGAATCCAAGGTGATTTAGTGAAAATACTATTCATAAAAGTTTAAGTCAATGGGTAATGACTCTGAGGCTCTGCTCCGGTGGTAGGGAACAGGGAATAGAAAAGGATACTGGTTGATGATCTGTTGATTACTAAGTTCCTGCAAATCTTGAAAATGCCTTAGTTGTGTGATATGCAATGGGTTCTACTCTTTAGCTGGAGTGCAAAGTTATAAGAGATATACCAAAACGATTCAGGATCAAGATATACATCACAATGGAGAAGTTTTATTACCTCAAAATAATGACAAGGGAGAGGACACAGAGTATCATTTACATTTGCCTAAATCCAAGTGTCCTCCTTAGAATGGTAGAAAGATGAGTATCTACCAGGGAGATAATATGATAATTGAAAATGCCACGTTAAGGAGTAGGAAGTCCCCTAAACATATTCGCTTAAGAATTAAGGTTCTCTAAATGGTTCAATGATGGGAATGATTACTCTCTTAGAACAAGTTTAGGATCATATACTTTCAAAATAATTTAAAGCAACTAAGACAAGAATATTCTGCATCAATTAAAAGTACAGATGTCAAATGTTTTCTTTTAAGGATGTCTGGCTCACATAATTGCTATCAGTTACTCTTGTCTTGATGATTCCAGAGTCGAGCAGGTGTGTACAGCTTTAAATGAACATTTATTACATAATTAACATGGTTATGAGCATAGTTGAACAAGAACTTGAGTATATTTGTAAATTAAATAGGAATAAAAACTATTCTCAGAGATGCTACTTTTATCCTGCTTTTAGTTGCCCATCAAGCATCTGAGGCTCAGTTGAAGGGTCTGTGCTTCTACAGGTGAGGTTTTTGAATATGTGTCTGTGGGTGTCTATGTGGTGTGTGTGTGTGTGTGTGTGTGTGTGTGTGTGTGTGTGTGTATAAATGTATGACTGTATGTATGGAAGTCAGAGAGTGAAGTTGGGTCCCTTTCTTCCTGAATTGCTATCATATTATTTTTTTTTTTTAGTATTGTGGGTGAATGTGAGTGTGTTTGTGTGTGTGTGTGTGTGTGTGTGTGTGTGTGTGTAGGTCAGGTGCGTTGAGTAGTACGTATGGTGATCAGAGTACTATTTCAGGAATTAGTTCTCTCTTTCCACAGTGTGGGAACCAAAGATCAAATTTAGGTCCTTAGGCCTCAAGATAAGAGCCTTCACCTGCTGAGCCACGTATCTTGCTTTACACGTTAATTTAGTGACACAGTTTCTCACTCAACTTGGAACTCATGGAGTAAACAAGGCTAGCTGGCCTACAAGCTTCAGGGATGCTCCTAGACTTCCTCCACAGCATGGGATCATAGGGATGCTCTGCTGTGGCTGGCTATGTGTGGGTTTAAGAGATCTGATCTTAGCTCCTCAGGCTTGCATGAGAAAGACTTTACCAATTGAGCCATCTTTCCAGCCTAGTCAGTGTTCTATAACAAAACCAGTTTTATTCCAGCTATATACAGAATAGGACTCATATGAAAATATACACTAATCTTTTTAATTTTTTACTATTCTACTCATTGTAGATCATCAGCAGCCATAGATACAAGGTGAAATGCCAATGTTCTGTGTTAACATTCTGGTGGTAAATGAAATAAATCTCTGATAGCTAATCATTTCAGTTAGTATGTGGCTATTAGACATTAACTTCCAGAGTAGCATGTCAGCTATAAATCCTACTTTTATTTTGAAGAATACAGCCATGAAGGCACAGCTGTTTAATTTTTTTTCTTTCCTCCTCTATATTGCTATGTAGAGTCAAATAGAATATCCCTCTGGGTTAGAATCTCAAAACTGAAAGATTAAAATTGGGCAGTTTTAGTGTACGCCTCTCTTGACTTCCTGGAGTCTGCTTCTCTATATGAAAGCAAACATAATCATCATCACTGAGGAGATAACAGATGAAACAAAGCAGCAAGAAGTGAAATTACAAAGCTGAAATTTCAGAACCTCTTCTCAGCAGTATATGTGATCCTCGACAAATACGATCATTGGAACTCCGGATTCTATTTCCACCTGTGATGGGTCTCACTCAGTTATCAATTCATTTACCTTCTGTGGTTTTCTCTATTATATTGTTTCCTATTTCCATCAACTGTTATAAGGACTGAAAGGAAGATGGCCAATTACAAATGTTAAATCTATATTCTCATTAAAAGAGGTCACAGTTGGGATTGGAGAGATATCACTGCAGTTAAACTGCAGTTAAAAGCACTAACGGCTCTTGCAGAGGACCTGGGTTTGCATCCCAAAGCCCATAAGGCAGCTACCCACCATCCATAACTCTAGTTCTAGGGGATCTGACACCCTCTTCTTAGCCTTCATAGGTGTTGCTCGCATGCAGTGCACTTAAATACATGCAGGTAAAACACTCATAAAAATAAAAGTAAATGCTTCGAAACTATTAAAATAGTCCAAAATCAATGATCAAGTACAATATTTTACCTTAGATAGCTTTTCCTTTTAATTTTTCTTTGGTTTAAATTAATATTGATATATCTATTTGTCCATACATGGAGTACAAATTTCCAATTTTCTACCGAAAACATACAGATTTGTAATGTTCAACAAATTCTCAGAAGAATAAAACATGAAACAAAAACAGAAAGAAAATATAGTCTAGAAGTTAAATGCTTTCATTTTAAATTTTGTATAATTGCTCATTGTGGACAAAGAAAATTATTTTGTCAATGATTTTATCAAAAATGCCTCTGATATATTTTGACGAGTGTAGAATTAATATTATTTTTCCTTGTTAACTAAATGTTTATTTCATGTCATGAAAACTGTTAGTCATGAACAGTCATTAGCAGATGCAGAGTTGTATTGCAATAATTTTATTTGTATATAGTTTTCAATTGACTTACACAGTACTCTGTAGGACATGTTCTATCATTAGCTCATTTTGGAGTGTGGGTGTCAATGACAGGGGACATTTGGACAGGCTGAAAAATCATGAAGTAGCTAGAAGATGACCTTGCTTCTAACCTTGCATCTCTGCTCCCCAATCAACACCTAGACAGTCATCTGTAACCAAGAGACCAAGACAGAAAATCTAAGGTGGATGATTAACAAAACATAAACTCTACCTATCACTCTCACCCTTCTTCTCTTCCCATTATTGTGAACTATGAATGAACTTTGTTCAGAAATCTGACATTACAATTCCTGCCCCAAATACATGTGCTTTATTTCCATCTACTTAAAGAATCTTTGGGGGGTACCTAGAAAAATTGCTCAGTGGATAGAAGCACTGACTGCTTTTATAGATGTCCCAGGTTTAGTTTCCAGCATATGTCTGAAAGTGAACAGCCATTCATAACTGAATTCCATGTAATGGTGATCCAAAGCCATTTCCTCCCACCACAGACACTGAGACACATGGTGTACTTACATGCATATAGGCAAAGCATATATATATATATATATATATATATATTATATATAACTAATAAATAACTATTTTAAATCTCTGAGTAAAAAAAAATTAGGGTAAAAAATCATCATGAAAATGACATTAGGTGCTTGGCCAGGTAGCTGAGTAGGTAATACCACCTGCCATGAAAGCATATGGACCTGAATTTGATGTTGGGAACCCACAGTGGAAACATAAAACAGAATTCTGAAACTTATCCTCTGACCTACAAACATATGCAGTGGCTCTCACAAGTGCACATGCAGAAACACAATAATAATAATAGTAAATGATATTACAATAACATAATTTCCATGAAGATAAATGGATACTACTCAGAACATCCATCTTCATTTGTGACTTTATTCCCCAAAGCCCTTTTGTCATTTTTTATTCTTAATGTATATTTTCATTGAAATTTTGTGCATTTTATATCATAAATTTAAATTATATTTACTCCCCTTCCTCCATTCACTCCCTGCTCCATAGCTGCCCCTACCTTATTTCATGCAGTCTGTCATACAAAGGACATGGAACAACAGAGCTAGAATTGACCTCGAAGCCTCCCTAGAGAGTAGCTAGCACACAAAGTTCTAGAGGATACTCTGCAAGATACTAACTGAGAAAAATCAATCAATGTACCAACCTCAGCTCTAGAGCCAAATAAACCCAACAATGACCAGCCTAATACACTATCAGTGTAGGAGTGTCACATTTATCTAAGGGGTAATCAACAGCTATCTGGACTTAAAGCTCTCTCAGTGGGAGGGAACTCATGGCACTGTATATATAGCCAAATACACATGGCAAGAAAGGTCACAGATTCTATAGAAAACCCTATATCTGTCATATCCCCAGACTAGAGTAATTTCTTACTGTATACTAAATAAAGATCATTATATTTGCAGAGAGATATAACATTCACCACTCCTTAAAAAGTTCCACAACTGGTCACACATAGAGAATATGTTTATCAGAAATGTGCAGTCCTAAGTGACACATCTCCAATTAAAGCTCTATACCTAAGACTCATGGACCACAAAATAATAGAGAAAATACTAATGCATTCCTCTTCTCCTTTTAAATGTTAAATTTCTTTTTGATTGCTTGCTTTGATATATATATGTATATATATATATGTANCCTTCATCCCAATGTGTGCCCCCTAACAAATTCATGACCTCTTCTTTGTAATTATTATCAATAAACACTCATATGTGTATATGCAATCTTTTACATCCATTTAGTGTTGCTACTATATACATGTGTTTAGGGATTACCCCTGGGATTGGATAACCTATCCAATCAAGGAACTCATCCTTGAAGAACTTTGATTCCTCCTCTCCCAGAAACTATTGATTGCCTGTAACTTCATCTAACAGAAGACCTTTTAAAATTTACCCATACACATTGGCATGTCAACTGGTGTGACCATTATGCAGATCTTGTTTAGGCAACCACACTTCAGATTTTATGTGTGGGACTTCTTGTCATGTCTAGAAGTGAATATAGTTTGTGGTAGACATCCTGTTGCTCTTGCTCATACAGTCATCTGCCCCTCTTCCAAGATGTTCCCTGAATCTTTGCTTTTTCTGTTATGTTGTAGATGTACTAATGGTGTCTAGAGACCCAATGGTCACTTATTTATGAAGTTTCACCACATTCACATCTTTACAATATCCTCTTTCTGCTGCAAAAATATCCTTAATCAGGGGTGGAATGTAGACATTTTGGCAGATGTAAGATTAATTGGAATACAGTTAAAACTTTATTTGAAGTGGAAATATTAAGAAAAATATAGGAAAACTGCAGTAGTGGGTCACTCTATAGGGTTTTGGGGGAAGAAGATTAATAAATACAGAATGATCAGGAGGAAATAGAGATAAATATCATTAAAGATATTTGGAAAACCTTTAGGAAACAAGAAACATAAATTAATAAATACTCTGTTGTCAATCATGGGAAACCTCACTTTGAATAGACAGTTGGGAGTGGGGAGGGGTCTCCATGAGCATGGTCAAACAGTATAGGCTATAGATACTGCCCTCAGTTGGCAATGGGGAGGGGTCTCCAAGAGCATGTTCAAACAGTATAGGCTATAGATATTGCCCTCAGTTGGCAGTGGGGAGGGGTCTCCATGAGCATGGTCAAACAGTATAGGCTGTAGATATTGGCTTCAGTTGCTTCCCAGACCTTGAAAGTAAATCCCTATTGCTGATGAGACTACAATCTTTGAACACAGGGCATGGAAGGATGAAGGTGGCACTGTCCTGGAAGCCTCCTCCCTGAGGACTAGCTCAGAAGGTGCCATGCAAGCTGCCAAGGAAAATCATCAAGAGCCTGCACATATGTGAAGCCTACACACTGCAAAATATCTCCTATGGTGCAATAGCAATACTTTTATCTTGGGGGTAAAATAATAGCTGTCTAATTGGACTTCAGGTTGCTGAAGAGAATTCATGCCTAGTACTATAAAGCTAACTGACTTCACTCTTTCTGTGGTTAAAAAATGAGTTTCACATATGCTTTGATTAGCTAGTTATTGAATTTAATGTACTCAGACTGAACAAAAGTCACTTAGCTTCATATGATGTGGTAGTAATTTGGAAGAATTTACAGAAGTTAATCTGCTGCAGGTTGATGGTGTTTTGCCCAACTAGCTCAAGATAAAGCTCAGTCCTAGAACTATCGTGTTTATTACTAAAATTCCTTCTGTGGGGGAGAGATATAAACGATGTCCACCCCTCCTTGCAAGTTCCCAATGACAAACCACAATGTGATTTCACATGTTATTGGGCTTACTTATAGAGAAATGAGTGAGAGGTTACTTACAGGAGTGTGGGTGTTTAAGGTTGCAACTGAAAGTCTTTACCCAGCATGCATGATGGCTTCCCTTAAGCCACACCTTCTGTATACTTCCCCAGCCTGTATAACGTAGCCTTTCTCCCAGGACTCAAGCAATTAGGGTTGAAGTGGAAACCACAGGTTTGAAGGTGTAGGTGTATAATCAAGCAAGTATTTGGTACTCTACCTGACCTTCCTTCTATGTGGGGGTGTCAGCAGCCAACAATCCCAGCTATGATAACTTTTGGCAACCTGACACAGATAAGCGCGGGAGAGATGGTGTGTGACTCAGGAGAAAAAGCTGTGTGACTCAGGAGACAAAGTTGTGTGACATACTGGAGTGCCTACATCCACTCTCCAATATAAAAAGATGTTTTGGGGGCTGGAGAGATGGCTCAATGGTTAAGAGCGTCGACTGCTCTTGCAGAGGACCCGGGTTCAATTCCCAGCAACCACATGGCAGATAAAAAAAAGTCTTGGGCCAGGCATGGTGATGCACAACTTTAATCCCAGCACTTGGGAGGCAGATGTAGGCAGATCTCTGTTGAGTTCAAGGCCATCCTGGTCTACATAGTGAGCTCTAGGCCACTTAGGACTAAAGGGAGACCCTGTCTCAAAAAGACAAAAAAAAATGCTTTACTGTAAAAGAAGAAAAATTCAGAAAACAAATTTCAGGACACAAATATCAAATCTAAATATATTCAATAGAGAATATGGTAAATCAATCTCAAAACTCAGAGATAATTTTATGACTTTGTGACAGTCTTGTCTACCTTAGAATGCATCTCTATTAGGAATTAATATCAAATCTCTGGCACATATTGCTGCCAGCAATGAAGCAGCTGGTCTAGCTTTCAGTTAAATGTTCATGATACAGTTCATTAAGCAGATTTCATTTTGTTGTCAGATTCTCTGATCTGCCTCCTTTTTCTCATGAATTTTGAAGATATTACCAGCTAATTTGTCCCATAGAAAGCATAATTTCTATGAATAAGATAAATGAGAAATTATTATGATGTGGATTAACAGAAGCTTCTCTGTGTGGGATTTTTCTGTGTCCAATTCTGTTTTTTATTTGTTGAGATAATTTTAAATAAGTGTCACCTTCCCTAAGGCTAGTTCTCATAGTGACAAAGGTGATATGCAATTTGCCAAGGGATGAAAGTTATCAACCATCCAAGATAGCTGTAAATCCGGAGAACCACAGCAACGATAGATGAGCAGGATATCCCCAGTAGTACAACAGTGATGCTTCTGTACTGGGGGCAACCAACAGCTATTTAGACAGTTTCATCACTAAGAGAGAACTCATTCCTAATACTGTAAATCAAGCATAAAACTCATGTTTGGAGAGGCAATATGCCTTAGAGGAGAACCAACTGCCTTCTAAAACTCATCCATATATCTATAGATAAGTGCAGCTCTTAACTCTTTTTTTTTTTTTTTTTTTTTGTCTTTTCGAGACAGGGTCTCCCTGTAGCCCCAGCTGGCCTGGAACTCACTCTGTAGACCAGGCTGGCCTTGAACTCACAA
Organism: Rhizomys pruinosus; assembly: GCA_009823505.1. Taxonomy (NCBI): domain Eukaryota; kingdom Metazoa; phylum Chordata; class Mammalia; order Rodentia; family Spalacidae; genus Rhizomys; species Rhizomys pruinosus. Next base: position 440,057 of record VZQC01008065.1, on the reverse strand, counting down.
AGATCCGCCTGCCTCTGCCTCCCAAGTGCTAGGATTAAAGGCGTGCGCCACCACACCCGGCTAGCTCTTAACTCTTACCAACAGACAGAGGCAATTATAGAAATTCACAACTGGCTGAAATGTGGGGAAAAAGCAACTGTGTCCAGCCCCCAAAGGGACATCTGTAACACAGACCTACACTTCAGGTTCAGAGAATATAAGGTTTGAGGAAGTGGAAAGACCTTAAGAGCCTCAAGAAGAGAGGCTGGTGAGATGACTCAGCAGTTAAGAGTAGTGGCTGCTCCTGCAGAAAAAACAGCTCTATGCCCAGCACCCACCATGGCAGCTACCAACCATCCATAACTCAGGCTCCCAGGGATCTGACATCGTCTTCTGACATCCACATCAATTCATGATCTGTTCATTTAAATACAAGCATACAGAACAGTCTTACACATAAGTATAAATAATAAATAAAATATTTCTAAAAGAAGCCTGAGGAAGAGGGTGCTGATGGTAGAGCGTGGATTCTAGACAGGACAGAGTATTGCATTCATGATCTCTCAATGATATGATTGCCCACACAAGACCTGCATAGACCACACAACTTGCCAACATAGGGCAAAATTTTACAAGGTCCCATCCGAAGAAGAAGAGCTTTCAGTGGCTGGTCAGGGAGGAAGAACAAGCGTCTGTTTGGTTTCATTTTTCTAACGACAAGACCACAATCCTAAATGATCAGCTATGAACACATCTAAATAAGGACAACATTGGATTTGGTCGGTTGTGTGTGTCTATATATAAAACAAAAATAGTTACAATGTGAGAGGAGTTGAGGGAGCATAAGAAGAATTAAAGAGGAAAGGTGTTTGGGAAAAGAAACACACACACAGTTTATTAATTATGAAATCCTCTAAATAAATTTCAAATTTATATCAAAAATCTATTACTATTATTATTATTATTATTATTATTATTATTTTATGTTGATGAATGAATTGCCTGCATGTATGTAAGCACAGCCATGTTGCACAAGACCTGAACAGGTCAGAAGATGGCATTGGATTCCCCTGGAATTGGAGTACAGACAGTTGTTAGCCATCATGCGGAGGATGGGAATCAAACCTTGGTCCTCTGCAAAAGCAGCCAGTGTTGAGCCATCACTCCAGCTCCAGAAATAGCTCTTAATTGAATAAATTTAAACACACTTTATATTTTCATAGAAAGGCTAGAAAACATAGTAAGGAAATAAAGATGTTTCTCCTTCAGTGTTCTTACTAATAAGTGCCTATTCTTATGAGATACATTAATAAAATGTTAAAAAGTGAAAAAGATATTATTGTAGGCTGGAGAGATGGCTCAGGGGATAAAAGCAATGGCTGCTCTTCCGGAGGACTCCTTTATCAAAACCAACATAGTGTTAAATAACCGTTAGTTAGTCCATTTCCAAGGGATCCATTGCTCTCTTCTGACCCTCAAGCACAGTGCATGCAGACAGTGTGTTTAAAAACACACAGGCAAAACTCTCATACACAATAATAAAAGTAAATAAATGCCTCCAATTGTTACTTATTTAATTTTATCGAATTTAATAGCTCATTAGTGTGTGTGTGTGTGTGTGTGTGTGTGTGTGTGATGTAAGCCAATGGTGTCAATGGGAAGAACATGCACAAGGCGGCACACATGTGGAGCTCAAAAGACATTGTCAAGCTGCTTCTCTCATATCAAGTTTTTGGTTTCAGGTCCCATGGCTTATGTAACAAATACCTTCACCCATGGAATCATTTCACTGGTCAATAATGTGTACTTTTCAAGTTAAAAATTTATAACTAGGGGCTGGAGAACTAGTTCAGCTGGTAAAACCACTGGCATGTCTTACAGAAGTCCCTGATTTGATTCCTGTCACCTGCATTGTGGCTAATGACTGCCCATAACTTCAGTTCTAGGGCATCCGATGCCCTCTTCTGAAGTCTGTGGACATTTCATGAAATGAGTCTACTTATATACATGCAGGCAATACACTTAGACCCATAAATAAAAATAATAAATAAAATATTAAAAATAAAACTCATAGGTATACTAGGAAAATTAAAGAATTTTAGGTACCATAAAGTCATTATAGTTATTAGATTTAAAGTATTCAGACAAGACATTGGCCTAACTCCGGAGATATTACTAAAAATTAGAATAAATTTACTTATTTAATTTTCCTAAAATATACATATTTAGGGTGAAATATAATAATGTGGTAAATATTCACAATGTGTAAAGATTAACTTGGGGTAAGTTGGATTTGTTTTAATGGAGTGTATACTTTATTTGTGTTGTGAACATTTAAATTCCTGTTTTATTATTTTTTTTATAAAATGCATAATTGTGGGTAATGAGATGCCTCAGAAGGAAAAAGTCCTTGCCATGAAAGCTTGATTATCTGAGTTCTATACCATATATTCTGTAAAGGTGAAGAGAGAAATAACTCCACCAATTTGTTTTCTGGCATCTTACATGTGTGCCACAGCAAGTATGTCCCAATACAATACAGATACAGATAAAGACACACACACACACACACACACACACACACACACACACACACGCACATATCCTACTGTGGTACAGAACTCTAGAACTATTCCTTCTATCCAACTATATATTGTAAGTCCTTTAGAACTTTCCTGTACTCCATTCCCTTCTGTATTTCTGAGTCTTTAGTGAGCACAATTCTACACTGTAGTTCTATGAAAATAGATTGTTTAAATTTTCATACATGAGTCAGAACATGGACGGTATTTCTTATTATTTCTGTGTTTATCTGTTGTACCAAGCATATGTCCTTCAGTGGAGGAAATCCATCAATGCTGAACAAAGTGGAAAGCTTTCATAATTCTTAATGATTGAGAAATATTCAACATATAAATTCAATTTCTTCTGTATTAGTCCATTTATGTAGGGCTAATACAGGTAAGTTAACACCATGGATAGTATGAATAGTTTTACAATGAATAAGAAAAAGAAATTATACACTTGATACAGATTCCATTTCTTTATATACATAGCTGAGGACAAAATAGCTGAATCATAGAATATTTCTGGATTTGAGAAACATCTGCTCTTTACAAAATGTCAAAATAGGCGACAAAGAGGAGACCTGCATGGGGAGAGGTTAGAAGCAGCTAGGCAGCCATTTGAGAAGCTTGGGTTCAAGTGCCTAGGCGAAACCATGCCCCTTTTGCATGATTGGCATGGGCGGAGTCTCCCAGTCAGCACAGCAGCAACAGGAGCAGCAGCAACAGGACACAGAGGGGACCTGCTCTCAGGCCAAAGGAGCAAACCCAAACCCCCTCCCCACTGCTTGTGCTGAGGTGCAACTGTCCCAGTGGGAATAAAGGTAGTGAGTCCAAGGTGCAAGGAAGAAGAGACAAGGGCCTCCCAATTCCAGTCCCGGCACACTAGATTTCACAGCCAGCCTAAAAGAAATGGCCAGGAGTGGAGTGAGCATAATGCTCAGTGGTGAAGTGACCTGGTTATCACCTCTGCAATTTCTGGAAAACCTTCAGAACAGAAAGGGAAGAGTTAGCTATCTAACCAAAAGTGAAAACCTGAAATGCAGACCAGCCAGTCCTCCATAAACAAGGAGAAAATAAAGAAAGCACCTGAAGTAAATAAGCAAAGGAAGTCTGCAAATCAATGAAGAAAAAGTTCACATCCGAATAAAAAGAATAAAACAAACCCACATGACAAAAACACAACAGAAAAACAAAATTGGAAAAACACAGAATACATCCACAACAAACTCTACCAGTCCTATAAAAGAGTCCTACAGTGAGATTTCCCTAGAGACAACCCAAGACACAGATATTAGAAGAACAATCTTAGATATACTCAAAGAAATCAAGGACTATAAAGAACAAATCAAAGAACTAATGGGAGAGAATGACAAACTCAGGAAGGAACTAGAGGGAAAAGATGACAAACTTCGGAAGGAAATGGAAACACTGAAGAGATGCCAGGCTGAAATGAAAAAGGAAACAGACCAGAGAAGCAAGGAGCTATAAAAAGAGAATGACAAGTTCCAAAAGGAAATGGAAATAGTAAAGAAATCACAGGATGAAATGAAAAAAGAAATCCAACACTCACCCAATCGACAGGAAACAATGGGAGAAAGCCTCAGGAACAGATTGGAGGAAACAAGAAATAAAATATCAACACTGGAATATAAAATGGATTAACTAGAATGCTCAAGAAAAGAATATTAAAAAAAAAATCCACAAGAGTGGAACAATCAGGAAATGTGGGACACTCTGAAAAGACCAAACCTCTGCATCATAAGAATAAAGGAAGAAGAACCCCAAGACAATGGTATTGATCAAATCTTCAACAGAATATTAAAAGAAAATTTCCCCAAACTGAAAAAAGACAAACCCATACAAATACAAGAAGAACATAAAACACCAAATAGACAAGATCAGAAAACAAACTCCCCACTCCATATTACAGTTAAAATTCTAAACACCCAAAACAAGCACAAAATACTGAAAGCCACAAGAGAAAAACAACAAATTATGTATAAGGGGAAACCCATCAGAATTATAGTGGAATTCTCAATGCAAACTATGAAAGCCAGAGGAACGTGGACCAAAGTATTCCCAGTACTAGATGACTTTAGATGCCAATCCAGATTACTATACCCAGCAAAAATGTAGATCATAGTTGGAGGAGAAATGAAAATTTTCCATGACATAAGCAAGATGAAAGAATACATATCCAGGGCTGGAGAGATAGCCTCGCGGTTAAGAGCACCAACCGCTCTTGCAGAGGACCCGGGTTCGATCCCCAGCACCCACATGGTGGCCGAGAACCACCTGAAACTCCAATTCAAGGAGAACTCCAGTTCCAGGGGAATCCGAGACCCTCTTCTGACCTCCGTGGCATTGCACGACACGGGTGCACAGACCTGCATGCAGACAGTACATTCATACACATACAGAAATAAATAAAATAAAAAAAAATTAAAAAAGAAAGAATACATATCCAAGAAACCAACTGTTCAGAAAATAAAGCTATTCAAAGGTCAGAAGAAAGGATCAACTATCCCCAAATAGTGAGAGAGATAAACTAATAAAATTGTAGTTACAAAAACACAAATCTAGACCAAGAATGCAAACAGAAAATAGGATGAAAAGAAGCAACACAAATCTCAATAATATTAATGGTCTAAACTCTCTAATCAAAACACACAGACTGGAAGAATGGATTAGAAAACAGAATCTGGGCTGGAGAGGTAGCCTCGCAGTTAAGAGCACCGACTGCTCTTGCAGAGGACCTGGGTTCGTTCTCCAGCACCACATGGCGGCTGAGAACCATCTATAACTCCAAATCCCCAGGAACTCCAGTTCCAGGGGAATCCAAGACCCTCTTCTGACCTCCGCGGCATTGCACGACACGGGTGCACAAACCTACATGCAGACAGTACACTCATATACATACAAAAATAAATTAAAAAAAAAAAAAGAAAACAGAATCTGTCTATATGCTGTCTACAGGAAACACATCTCACCCTCAAGGATAGGCAGCAACTTAAAGTGAAAGGATAGAAAAAAATATTCAAAGCAAATGGAACCAAAAAGCAACCAGGAGCTCCTATCTTAATATCAGAATAAATAGACCTCAAAGTAAAACTAACCAGAAGAGACAAACAGGGACATTACATCCTTATGAAAGGAACAATTAACTATGAAGATCTCACAATCATAAATATATCTGCACCAGACTCTGGTGCACCCAGTTTTATAAACACAATCCTGCAAGACCTTAAGGCACAGATTAATCCCAAATACACAAATAGTGGAGGACTTCAATACCCCACGAGCTCTTTGGATAGGTCAACTGGACAAAGAATAAGGAGAGACATCTGCATTGAACAATACAATACACCAAATGGATCTCACAGATATCTACAGAATATTCCACCCAAACACCAGAGAATACACTTTCTACTTACAGCACCACACAGAACCTTCTCCAAAATCAACCACATTCTGGGACACGTAATAAGCCTCAACAAATACAAAAGGACTGAAATAACTACATGCATTCTGTCAGACCACAGTGAAATAAAGCTCGATGTCAATATCAGGATAAATCCTACTATCTATAAGAACACATGAAGACTAAACAACACACTCCTGAATAATAAATAGGTCAAGGAAGAGATAAAGAAGGAAATAAAAGCATTCCTGGAACTAAATGAAAATGACAATACAACAAAACCAAACCTTTGGGGTATGTTAAGAGCAGTCCTATAAGGGAAATTTATAGCCCTGGTTGCCTACAAAAACAAAACAAAACAAAACAAACAAAAAAAAAAAGAAAAAAAAGAAAAGAAAACAGAAAGAGTGCAAATAAATGATCTAACATTGCAGCTAGAAACACTTGAGAGACAAGAATAGAATCCTTAACCCAACAGACAGGAATAAATAACAAAAAATCAGAAGTGAAATCAATGAAACAGAAACAAGGAAAATAATACAAAGAATTAATGAATCCAAAAGTTGGTTATTTGAAAGGGTAAACAAGATAGAGAGACCACTAACCCAGTTAAGAAAAAGAAAGAAAGAGCAAGTCCAAATCAGTAGAATTTGTGATGAAAGGGGAAACATTATAACATACAATAAAAAGGTCCAGGCAGGGGAATTCCCATAGGGGAATGCTTCACAAACCTATACTCCACTAAATTTGAAAACCTAAGAGAAATGGATGAATGTTTGAAATTCTGGGTATCAATAAAGCTTAATCAAGAAGAGATTAACAGTTTAAACAGACCCATAATATTTGAGGAGATTGAAGATGTAATAATAAACTTCCCAACAAAAAGAGCTCAGGCCCAGGTGGTTACATAGAAGAATTTAACAAAACATTTTAAAGAAGACTTACACTCATTACTTCTCAAACTGTTCTGAAGAACATAGAGGGGGTGCTTGCTTCGGCAGCACATATACTAAAATTGGAATGATACAGAGAAGATTAGCATGGCCCCTGCACAAGGATGACACGCAAATTCGTGAAGCGTTCCATATTTTTTTTTTTTAAAAAAAGAACATAAAGGGGATTCTCCCAAATTCCTTCTTTGAAGTCAGCATTACTCTAATACCCAAACCAGGCAAAGATAAAAACAAAAAAGAAAACAATAGACCTACATCATTAATGAACACAGATGTAAAAATTCTCAACAAAATACTTGCAAACTGCATACAGACCCAAATCAAAAAGATCATCCATCATGATCAAGTTGTATTCACACCAGAGATTCAGGGAAGGTTCAACACATGTAAATTAATAAATATCATAAAACACATCAATGGCCTGAAAAACAAAACAAAACAACAACAACAAAAAATGCAGAAAAAGCTTTAAACAAAATCCAGCATCCCTTCATGCTTAAAGTCCTAGAGGGAATTGCACTGGAGGGAACATTCCTCATCATAATCAAAGCCATATATAGCAAACCCACAGCAAACATCATCCTATATGGAGACAGGTTAGAAGTATTCCCCTTAAAGGCAGGAACATGGCAAGGCTGTCCTCTGTCACCACTCCTATTCAATATAGTGCTTGAAACACTTGCTAGGGCAATAAGGCAAGAAAGGGAAATTAAAGTAGTACTAATTGGAAAAGAGGAAATCACACTATCCCTATTTGCAGACAATATGATAGTTTACCGAAGGGATGATAAAAAATCCACCAGAAAACTCTTAGAAATGATAAAGAGTTTCAGTATAGTGGTAGGATATAAAATTAACCTACAAAAATCAGTAGCCTTTCTTTACACCAACAACAAGCAACTGAAGATGGAATATAAGGAGACCTTTCCACTCATCACAGCCTCAAAATCAATAAAATACCTAGGAACAAACCTAACCAAAGACACTAAAGAGCTCTACAACAAACATTTTACATCCCTGAGAAAGAAGATTGAAGAAGACATTAAAAAATGGAAAGATCTACCATTCTCATGGATTGGAAAAATCAATATAGGAAAAAAATGCCCATTCTACCCAAATTAATATACAGATTCAATGCAATCCCAATTAAAATTTCCATGAGTTTCTTCACAGACTTGGGAAACAAATCCTTAAATTCATATGGAAAAAAAAAAGACCCTGAATAACCAAAGCATCTCTGAGCAAAAAGACCAATAAAGCAGGGATCACCATACCAGAAACTTCAAACTATATTGTAGGGCTAGCTATAGTCATAATGAAACACACAAATCATCAATAAAAATATTTAAGAAATAAAAATAAATAAAACAACTATTTAATGAAATGTAAAAAAAAAAAAAAGAAAAAAGAAAAATTACAAAAGAGTGAGTAAATGATGGAAGCCAAAACTTAACATGTATGGCAGAATGCATGAGTTCTGGCAGTGTGGTATCACTCCACCACATGTAGATTACAGGGAAAAGGGAAGATGCAAGACAGCTGCCAGCTGCTGTCCTAAACCGTGGGGTTGAAGGCTGACAACCTTTCCACTGCCTGCTTGTCTAATCTAACAACTACAGCAGAAAATGCTCTAATGGCACTCTCTGATCCTCCAGACTGCTGCCTGATTGGTGCTCTACAGTATAATTCCCAGCTGGGCACTCAGGGTCTCCTTCCAGTTCCACACCAGCTTCCCAATTTGGTGGTCTGCTTGACCGCCATCCAACCAACTGGTCCATACCAGCTTCCCAAGTTGGTGGCCTGATTGGCTGCCATCCAACCCACTGGTCACTACTACACAAGCCTCATCGGCTAAGATTACATGTGCAAATAACTACCAGTAGTCCCTGTTGGATGGTAAGAAGAACTCGTTTATTAATTCACAGCATTCTGTTTATATGCCCAGAGTGACATCATATTTCAGGGCCTGCTTTCAGCCTCAAGTTCCATAGCATCACAAGTACGTGTCAATGCCTTTGATCCCAAGGTGTTACAGGCTTGCTGATGCACATTCAAATCCTGCCTAAGGCCAGGCTTCAGTGTAAACAGACAAGCAGGTATTTTAGCACAAAAGAAGCCACAGGTGGCTTCCTTTTCCCCCTACATGGAGGGAGGTGGGTATGGATGGGGAAGTGTTATAATTTGGATTAAGAAATGTTGTACACCCCAAATAGCCAAAACAACCCTGAGTGAAAAGAGCAACACGGGGGGGCGGGGGGGGATCTCTATACCAGACTTCAAACTATACTATAGGGCTATAGTAATAAAAACAGCCTGGTACTGGCACAAAAACAGACCTGTTGACCAATGGAACAAAATGGAAGTGGATAGAGAAAATGTGGTACATCTACACAATGGAGTTCTATGCAGCAGTAAAGAAAGATGACATCATGAGCTTTGCAGGAAAATGGCTGGAGCTAGAAGACATCATGCTGAGTGAAGTAACACAGTCCAAGAAAAACAAACGACGAATGGTATCCCTCATCTGTGGATGCTAGTGCCAATTACCTAGTTGTAAGTATTTCTTGTGCATGGCCCCTTGAGCTTTTGTCCAAGCCGTTGGAAGTGATGCATAGTGGAAACAACAACAACAACAACAACAACAACAGAAACGACTGCCTCAAAGAACTGACTGAAACAGTGAACTTCTGCTCAAAACAGTTAACTTCCACATGTAGAATATCGAGAAAAACTGAGAAAGAGATGAAAAGCATCTTTGGCAGGATACATGAGCACTGGTGGGGTGGGGGCATAGGGTGGGGAACACAGGTCTAGATTTGATAATCTCGTACAAAATATATATTAATAACTAATTAAATAAAAGAAAAAAAAAAAGAAATGTACAAAAAGCTCAATAACATTTATACGCAAAAGCCTGGCCAGCACCCAAAAAACAGCCCGGTAGCAACATACAAAACCAAAAATCAAAGAGACCTGTGGACCAATGAACAAAATTGAAGATCCAAACTGAGTACATACAATTTCAGCCAACTTCATATTTGACAAAGAGGCCGAGAAGATCCAAGGGAGGAAATAAGATCAGCATCTTCAGGCTAATTGTGTTTAATAGACTGGATCACCCAAATTGTAGAGAGTAAAACTTAAACCCCTACAATCTTACTGTAGCAGATCAACTCCAATGGACTCAAAGACATCAACATTCTCCACCCAAAATAACTATAAGGTAAGAGGAAGAAACATTGAAAGAAAGTATAAGACAGAGAGACTAGGAGAGGGACTTTCCTAAACCAGAACAGCACGTTTCAGGGAAGTGATGCCGAACAGTTGAACAATGGGCCCTCATTAAACTCAAAGCTTATATAAAAGCAAAGAAATAATCAGAGAAGTGGGAGAAAAAAACCCACAGAGTGGGAAGGAAAACTTCCCAGTGAGACATTGACAGAGGCATTAATACAGGAGAAAAACTTGGGCCGGAGAGATGTCCTAGCGGTTAGAGCACTGACCGCTCTTACAAAGAACCGGGTTCAATATCCAAGCCCCACAAATGTGGCCAAAACATTTCTGTAACAAACTCCAAATCCAGGAGTACTCCAGTTCAGAATCCAGCCCCTCTTCTGACCTCCGACGCATGCAGGACATGGTTGCACAAAGCTACATGCGACAGTACATTCATACACATACACATACAAAATAAATAAGATTAAAAAAAATTAAAAAGAATATTAAACTACCAAAAAAACAAGATGTAAGAAAAAAAAAAAAAAGACCCCACGCATGGATGGAGCAAAGAGCCTAGCAGAGTTTCCACAAATGAGGAAATAAAGTTAGCTGAGAAACATCTTAATGTTCAACGGACTAATAATTAAAGGAAATGCAATTGAAACCACTTTAAGATGTCTTCTCACTGCAATAAGACTGGCTAGGTTCAAGTAAACAAATGACACCAAATGCAAGAGAGGATGTGGGGAAAAAGGTAACACTCATCTACTGCTGGTGGGTTTGTAAACTCATGCAACCACTACAAAAGCAGTATGGAAGAACCCTGAAATACTCCAAACTGGTTTACCACCTGACCCGTCATACCGCTCCTGGGTATAAACCCACAAAACTCATCCTACTGAGCAGAGATACATATACAGCCCTGATCACTGCAGCTCTCTTCACAATATCAAAGACGTTGGAACCAACCCAAATGGCCCTTAACAGACGAATACTTGACAGAGAAAATGGTGTGTTGCATCTGCACAACGGAGTATCTATACAGCTTAAATAAAGAATGGCCATCAGGAACATTTGTGCAAGTTATAAATGGATGGAACTAGAAGATTATTATGCTAAAGTGAATAACACAATCCCAGAGAAAACAAATGAACGATGTGTAAAGCTCCGCATTTGTATATGCTCACACCCACAACCGAGTTGTAATTGAAACGGAGCTCAACAGCAATATATACCCACCCCGTTTCGTTGAAGCACTGGGCGCGAAATGCAAGTCGCGAACAGGCGCTAGAATAAACGAACGCACACGTAGGGTTAGACTGTGAAAGCTGGCGAAGGGGGGAGGAGGTAGGCAGATGGAGAGGAAGGGAGATGGGAAGGAAAAGGGGGAAAGCCTGAATATGAATATGGAGTACAGGGTTGGATACAAGAAGATATAAGTTTATAATAGGTATAGAGAATATATAGATATATTATAGATATATAATTAGATAGATAGAGAGAGAAGATAAAACAACAGCGAGGAACGTGTTGACAGGGAAATGGACTGTAAAGTGAGGAGAGCTGCCCCCCGAGAAAATAATCTCTGCGTTTGATAAATGTTGATAAAGGCATCTAAGAAAAGCTAAATCGGAGAGGAATGGCAGGGATGCGCCCAAGCCTGGCGGCGTGAGGTTACAAGCCGGGGAGATGATGCTCAGATTGCGAATGAGAAATGATATAAAATCCCAAAACATCAAAAAATAAAAAAATAAAAAGTGGAGGCTTGAGAGAGTGGCCTGCAGTTGTTAAGAGCACTGCTGGTCGGGCAGAGGACCGGGTTGATTTCCCAGGACCCAAGCGGTGGCTGAGAACGGTCTAACTCCAGTTACCAGGGGAATTGGCACCCGCTTCTGACCTCTGCGGCATGGCAAGACATNTATGTATAGGTGATATATATATATATATATATAAATATATATATATAATATTATAATATATATTATATATAGTGAAACAACAGCGTAAGGAACTGGGACAGGGAATGGACTGAAGCAGTAGAGCTTCCCCCAAGAATAATAATCTTCTGCTTTGATAAAATTTGAAAAGAATCAGAAAATGATACAGGGCAGGAATGGCAGGGTGCCCAAACCTGGGCGGGGTGAGGTACATAGACGGGGATATGAGTCTAGATTGGAATGAGAAATGATGTATGAAATGCACAAAACTTCAATAAAAATATTAAAAAGGGAGGCTGGAGAGATGGCTCAGTGGTTAAGAGCACTGACTGCTCTTGCAGAGGACCCGGGTTTGATTCCCAGCACCCACATGGTGGCTAGGAACGGTCCTTAACTCCAGTTCCAGGGGAATCTGACACCCTCTTCTGACCTCTGCGGCATTGCACGACATGTTTACACAAACCTGCATGCAGACAGTACACACACACACACACACACACACACACACACACATAAAAAATGTTAAAAAACCCGTGTCAAAATAATTTAAATTCTTTAAAACAATGTATAAAATGTCCTATTCTTTGCTTCTTCTTCCTAAAGAGAATTTGGCCTTATTTCACTTTGAAAATGACTCTTCTAACTGGAGTGAAATGACATCATGACTTTGATTTGGAGTTCACTGATGCCTTAAGATGTTAGACAATTTTACGTGTATTTATTGGATATATAGTGTATGCTGTTTTGAGAAAGGTCCTTTCTAGTCATTTTTCAATGTTAACATCAATTTTTATAGTGTTCAATATCTGGGTTCTTAACGTATGGTATATAGTAGTTCCTTGCCAGATGAATACTATATATTTCATCCCATTCCGTAGGTTCTCTTTACTCTGCTCTTTCTTCCTTATATAAATGCTTCTCAGTTTGATATAATCTCATTTGATAATATTTGCCTTTATGTAATATGTTCTAATTTTGTTTATTATTGTCAGTAACAAGTTGTTGAATTTTTTTCCTGTATTACTTTTTTTACTCTATGCTTTCTAAACTTACATTTAATTTTCCCATCAAATTTGAGTTACATTTATAGTAAGAAATAAAGATGTGGTTTCATTCTTTTGTATATAATATCTAGTTTTTGAGCATCATTTATGGAAGAGATTGTCCTTACTTCAATGTATATTTTGGGTAATTTTTCTTGGATGATTAATTTATTTTTGAGACTTCTACATTTTAACATTGATCCACTAAATTGTGTTTAACTGGATAGGATGAAGACAATCTCAAAAAATGTATGAAAACAGTATGATAGCAGTCTCTCTTGGTATGATGACATTGGTAGTTGTTGCATAGGACTGCTCACTGACAGACCAAGGAAAGATGCCATCTTCCCAAGCCAGGTTGTGCTCCCTTGCTTAAAATCATCACAGCTAGGCTGGTTGATTGTTTTGATCCACAACAAAGGGGGGCAGGGAGAGTCAGCTATACCTGCCAACTCCTCAGCCCTAGTTGCAGGAGGGGAGTGGTTAAGAGTATGTAAATTGAAGGAGCCAAGGAGAGGCACTCTTCCCATATCATGCGGCAGTGGAGCTATCAACATTCACACTTAGATGAAGAGTTTATAGTGCTGCCTTAGGAAGGGCACACAGACGCTCCTATAAGTACACTCACCCATTGCTTTGTAAATAAGGCAAATAAATGTTCTGGTTTCCCAGAATGTAGTTTGGCAGAATTCTACCTTGCTTTTTCACAGGGACCAGGGAGGAGGTAGCAGGTGTTTACACCTCTCCAGAGAGAGTTTTAGCTATTCTAGATATAAATAAGATCTCAGGGTTTTTAGAAATGATCTCTGGTCATAATTGGTATAATGCTTCTGTCTTTGTCTCCATGAGTCATTTCCCTGATTTGAAAAGATGGAAGCATTAGTCATGATGTGACATTTTTAAAATTATTATTATTATTTATTTTGGTCTTTTTGAGACAGGGTCTCCCTGTAGCCCCAGCTGTCCTGGAACTCACTCTGTAGACCAGGCTGGCCTTGATCTCACAAAGATCCACCTGCCTCTGCCTCCCAAGTGCTAGGATTGTGCTTCCTGTTTTAGCCTCCATTCCGCTTTCCCCTTTTTGGACCCCTGAGAGGCTAGGGACAAAATCAGGACCCATTCATGGTCCCCCATGTGAATTTCAGGATGCTGATTTTCACAGGCCTGTGGACCCCGTTTCAGAGTCCCCCACGTTGGTTGCGTGGGCCTGGGGACTCTGACCAGCACCCCTGACACTAAGGTGGATGTGCCCTAGCCCTCAGACAGTGTTTTTGAGGGTAAAACCTTTGCTTCCTTCTCTCTCTCTTCTCCTCTCCTCTCCTCCCCCACCCCATGTGCTCTGATCTGTATCTCTCCTCTCTTCACCCTTGGCAGATTTCTGTAGTAACAGACTGCACCCTCAATCCAGGCTTTTTTCTTTTCTTTTATCTTCCTTTTACTGTGCCTTCCCCACCACCTGGCCTGCTGCCCCACTGCCCTCCACCCCCTGCCATGTGGTTTTTTTTTTTTTTTTTTT
>VZQC01008065.1:260144-425092 GCA_009823505.1 Rhizomys pruinosus | reverse complement strand
TTTTTTTTTTTTTCCCCTCTCCTGTATGGCCATGCACCACCATAGCCTGCTGCCACTACTGCACAGCTTTTTCCCCACTGGTGGTACATTCAAACAGAAACGGGAGTGGCAGACTGTTTCCACACCACCGTGAGGCTGCCCTGTTTCCATGATGGCGCTGAGCCACCCCCACTCCATCTAGAGCACATGGCAGGAAGCTTGAATTTATATCAGAGCTTATAAAAACTAATGCCATGTTCTAATTCTTTTACAATTTATTTAATGGCATGTTCTGATCCTTTCACAATTTTGGTTTTTGGGTTTTATATTGGATTATTATAAAAAGGCAATTGGAATTCCATTAGTACAATTTTATGTCAGAGTAATCAAGTTTTGTTTTTACTGGTTTTTCATCCATTTCAAAATACAATCAACTTTCCATTTTTCCTTTTGTATGGATAGTAATTTTTTAACAGGCTTTTGTTTGAGATTTTTAAATCATTTGGCTTTTTAACAACAAAAAAACTTTTTTATATATATATTGTTTACAAGACTTTTACCTAATTTTAAGGGATTATTTCAGATTTTGGCATTTTATCAGATTTTTACATTTTCCATTTCATTGTTTTTTCCTTATAAACCCCATATATAAGCCTCCATATCTGAGAAGGTCTGTCCACTATGCCCTGTCTCACCTGCATCCAGCTTTTCCCTCAGACAGTAAACTTTCTCCTGGCTGGCAATTTTTATTTTTTTCCACTAACAATAAATTTATTCTCATTAAATTACCAGGTAATATCCACAAGCCACCAGATCTGCCTGCCTGCCCCATCCTCTATCCTGCACAGACACACACACAGAATGTGCTGTAAAGCACAGTATGATCATACATGCTGTTTCCACCTAAGTAGATGTCTTAAACTCTAAATGATTCTGTGTAAATGTGATAATTGCAATTAATAGTTCCACAGCTCTGAACAACAAATGGACAACTTTAGGTTTCCATGTGCAGCAGATCAGGGAACTTAGAATTTTCTGTGCCTTACAATCAAGTTATTCTGGGTATCAACACTTACCTATGACATTCTAGAAGAAAAAAAGGGGGGGAGGGGGGATTTTCCCATTGTCCAGAGTTAATGGATACAGTTAAGTAATGTGTCTGTCCAAGCTGTCTGTGTGTTATGACCATTCTTCAATGTGTCTTTGTAACTGTCATGTGTCCATGTTCTCCTGTGTATTAATTTCTGTCAAAACAAAGTGGTCACTTCAAACTTCTTTCATTCTATATTGTGCACAAAAACAAAAACTAACAAGTTTACTTTTGGCATGCCTCTTAAATTTTTTCAAACCCCTGATTTGAACCCAAGTTCCTAGATTTCTACACTGCTTAAATTTCTTATGTGTCCAAATTATTTTCTCCACAGGTATTATAACTAAAAAAAAATTCTTTTCCAGTATTTTTCTTGTTTCCAGACTTCTGAAGACCTGATTTTTAACCCTTATGGGTTCACTAACAGATTTTGTTTTATTTTCTTCTATGTAACCAGACTTTTTCTGACAGCTGTGTCACTATCCTTCTGACCAGAGACCATTTTATTTTTTATTTTATTTTATTTTATTTTATTTTTTTGTCTTTTTGAGACAGGGTCTCCCTGTAGCTCTGGCTGTCCTGGAACTCACTCTGTAGACCAGGCTGGCCTCAGACTCAGAGATCCGCGTGCCTCTGCCTCCCAAGTGCTAGGATTAAAGGCGTGCGCCACCACGCCCAGCATTTATTTATTTCTGTATGTGTATCAATGTACTGTCTGCATGCAAGTTTGTGCACCCGTGTCGTGCAATGCCGCGGAGGTCAGAAGAGGGTGTCGGGTTCCCCTGGAGCTAGAGTTCTCCTGGAATCAGAGTTTCAGACGGTTCTCGGCCGCCATGTGGGTGCTGGGGATCGAACCCAGGTCCTCCGCAAGAGCGGTCGGCGCTCTTAACCGCTAGGCCATCTCTCCAGCCCGACCAGAGACCATTTTTAAAAAATTCCTGGAATCATTCATACTCTGGAGCTTGGACATTGGAACATGGCTTTTCCTGAAATCTCTTCCCTTCAATGAAACATTCTAAATACATTTGGTATTGTCAGTTTTTTAATTATTGTATATATAATTCTGTTTTCCATCACCTGTTAAAGTATTTCAATACGTTTTAGAACCAAAGGTACAAGACATCAATGCCAGCGTGATAAGGGAACCATTAGTCATCTAAGCCTTGGCAGTGCAACTAATTAGACCTCTGTGTTTTAAATAATATTTCTAAAGGTGTTTTTTCCCAGTGCATGTGACTGCTCAGTACAAACACTAGGGTAAAAATCTCTTAAAGGAATGTATGAATAAATGTGTGTATGTGTATGATATTGTTAAACAGCATATTAAGATCTGTCTGTGTATGATAACAATGCATGTGCCTCTGCTCAGGACAATCTTTATAAATGGTCATGCCGAATTTATTTATTAGATGCATGAAGTATGCATGAAGTACTGTTCACTTTTAAGAATTGTATAATGTAATTATGGCATATACAAGAAATTGTTTTCCACCTACCAGGTACAATATACCCTGTTACAGCCTCAAGTGAAACAGACATATATAAATATTGAGTTACCCATACATACTAAAACTATTTTATATACCTGTTATACTTTTCACATGTTACTTTTAATGTTTTTTTTTAATTTTTTTTTTATTAATTTTTATTTATTTCTGTATGTGTATGAATGTACTGTCTGCATGCAAGTTTGTGCACCCGTGTCGTGCAATGCCGCGGAGGTCAGAAGAGGGTGTCGGATTCCCCTGGAACTGGAGTTCTCCTGGAGGAGTTTCAGACGGTTCTCGGCCGCCATGTGGGTGCTGGGGATCGAACCCGGGTCCTCTGTAAGAGCGGTCGGCGCTCTTAACCGCTAGGCCATCTCTCCAGCCCACTTTTAATGTTTTTAAGAAAAATTGGCTTTTACTTCTGGTGACCACATGGACAATCTGAATGTAACCAATTTGGGTGATCCCTAAGTACTTCCTGTCTGTTGTTGGTATGTGACAATGCCCCCCCCCTTCCTTTTCCTTCTCAAATCTATAATTCAAAATCTAGGGATAAGTGACACAGCCTCATTTGAAATAGTCCTAAAAGGAATTGGTTTTGAATTCTTTATTATCTTGGGTTTGTTTCATGTTAGAACTTTTTGCCTTTCATGGTTTAAATCCATTCTACTTTGAGTACCTAAATTACCTTGATAGACCTTAAAGAACAAATTGTAGGCCTTACTGCATAGGTATAATGTCAACTTGATACACCTGAGCTGAGAAACTTCAATAATTGCCTTCATTGGACTGGCCCATGCCCATTGTGGGCAATGCCATTCTTGCCAGATATTTCTATATTGTATACAATAGGCTGAACATGAGCCAGCAACACAAGTCAGTAAGTAACATCCTTTCCTAGCCTGTTCTGCAGCTACTACCACCAGACCCCTACCAGGTGCCCTTATTATTTGTCAGAATATTTTTCCATAGCAATTAAGAATTCATTAAGGGTGTTTAAGTGGCAGTTCAAGCTTTACTTAGGAGTTATATGGTAATTAAAATACCAAATTAATTCAAATAATCCTCTTGGAGGTTTGGAAACCACACTTAAAGCTCCAATCTGATTTGGCAAGAGCAATTTGAAGGGAGAGTATTTTGGCCCCTACCCTCTGAGGTAGACTTAAATCCTAGGGCCCTGCATTGGTGCCTTTGTAATGTCCTATGGCAGTGAGTCACCAGTCATCCCAGTCCAGGAAGGCCTTGGAGATTCACTTAAAAGGACTTCATCTGGCCAGTGTCCAGTCAAGGGAGGAAAGTTCATATAGAGGAGAATCGCCTCATGCTTCAAAGAGAAGCTCTGGTCAAGCAAGACCTGACTTTGTCCTCACATAGATGGAACTGGTGAAGAGAGCCAGGTGCAAAGCCTGAGTAACCCTCTAAGGACCAGAACCTCAACTGACCTTAACACCAAAACTCATTTCATTTATCTGAGCTAACTGTGCAGTTTTAAACACCCCAACAGGAAACTGTAATGTAAAGAAGAGAAAATGAAATAATTTATTAACAGAAAGATAGGTGAGATACCTACTGTGCTAAGTTAGGAACCTACTGTGTCATGCTAGAAAATATCTCAGAGATAGGTGACAGATTTAATGCACCATGCCAGAAAATACCACTTTTTATATTCTCGTGGTTATGGCTCTCATTCTGGAGCCCTGTGAAAGCTGGCCCTCATTCTAAAGCTCTGTCTACTAAAACTTTTTTCCAATTCCTCAAACCAGGGTATAGGTCCTATCTCCCTCTGAAGACCCTAGACTAGACAGGGACCCTCCAATTGTTAATGCACCCAGCAGCCACCCCCCACCCCCACCCCTGAGTTGGTACTGTGAAGTCCCTGCACTGGTATACTCAAATGAGACTCAACCAGCTTGTCTTTTCAGTTGCAGAGAAAATGTCCACTAACTGCTGGCCACTATTGATCTGGACAAAACCACCAGGCAGGGCATGCAGAGCAGCCGAAATGGGAAACCAGAATCTAACCCTCCAACCTGACAGCTGTTCCCCCAACATTTTGCCACACCCTTCATCAGCTCTGAAGCAGATGCAGAATAGAGAACAGTGTCCCATTTCCTTATCATAAGCAAAAGGCTGGAATGTTAGGTCTGGGCTTCCCAGAATCCCAAGGGACACACAGGTGCCCACTTTCTCCAGAGGCTGTCAATCTTCTGACCCCTTCCCCTGTACCTGAGGCCCCACTTCCTGGCTGTAAATGGATGGACCCCAGTCGCCATCTTGCCCTGCCCTGCTCCTGCTCCTGTTCCACCACGTGCCTGCAGGTGGCCCGCTCTGGCAGTCCACATGGAAGTACATCATGTTCCTGGAGTGACTTAAGCCAAACGTGTCTTTTATCTGTGGTTTGAGCCTTTTATAACCTAACAATTACTTATTTTTCTTTTTTGGTCATTTTGAGACAGGGCCTCCCTTTATTCCCACCTGGCCTGGAGCTTGCCTTGAAATCAGAGACCCACCTGCCTATGCCTTCTGAGTGCTGGGATTAAAGGTGTGCACTACCACACCTGGCAAAAATCAATCAATCAATCAACCAATAAACAAATAAATAATTACATTTTAATTATGTTGACATGGTATTTAAATTGACCAAATTTGCATACAAATTTGAGAGAAATGACAATAGATGGGAATTATCTACAGATACTTAGCCCAAGCCCAAGAAGTGTTAACTTTTTAGGGCTTTAGTTAGGTGTCAGTTGAGGGCACTGTTGGTGACGAAGGCACCGGTTGAGATGCACTGCTTCTGAAGAAGGGGGGCTGTTTACCCACTGTTTGTTGATAACCCTTCAATAGCATCTGCTGACTATGAAATTGATTATTCCATTAGCCCAAGGGAGACAAAATATTTTGTAGCCCCAGGCTGTGAAGCTGGAAAATCCACAAGTCTGAACCTGATAGCTGAAACCAGTGTAAGTGTGGTGACTCCTTGCAAGCTAAAGGATTGACTATCCACAGAGCTTTACCCCTTCTTAGGGTGTCATGCCCACTTAAGCGATTGAGCTATGATCCATAATTAGCCAGCACCAGAAATGCACATGAATGATAAAGATTATATATAAGTACGAAGAATCAGAAATTTAGTAGTTCCCCCCAAATCCACAAGAAGCCAAGAGTGCAATACAATTCTACACCAAAGCAGGTTTAAATAGAGATTTAAAAAAAAAAAAAAAACCTTTTAGAATGAAGGCACTTTCAAGAGAATGTTTCTCCTTAAGGAAACTGTAGTTTAGTGGTGAATGTTTCTAAATTTACAACACAGAAACCAGTGCTCTGGCCTGAGTAGAGGACCAGAGCAAGCCAAGGGGAATTAGCATATGAAGAGGTAATCTCAAACTGGCTGTGACCCAAACTGGAAAAACTAGTTCAAGACAGCTGAAACCAAGGAAACCCATTCATTCTCCATTGATCCCCAAGAGAGGTGATGGCCTTGTGGGCAAATTTGTGGCTGGGGAGCAATTGTTGACTTTCATGACCTAGACAACAAAGTAGGCAGGCCAGAATGCTGCCAGCCTCCCTAGCTCCCATGTGAGCAGAGGGCTTCATGAACCAGGCCAGGAAACTGCCAGTTTCCTTTGTGCATGCAAAGCCACACATCCCATCCACCCAATTGAGCAGGATAGCCAGTCCCATAGCACAGGGTAGATGTTAAGAGAGAAAGGTTGATGAGGTTTGCACATGGAACTTTTCCATATTTCTTCCAGCCCCACGTCTAGGTGCCATTTGTGGGGTCTCCCTATTTATTTCCATGGTGAGCCATGTGGGAAGCAAGCATGGGAAAGCACAGCACAAAGACTCATGGTGAGGTATCCAAATACAGAGAGAAACTTTATTCAAAATGGACAGGTTTTATAGGCAGGGTGACCTTGCCTGCCAGTGAGGAATCCCATACTCCCTACATCATATGCTGTGTACATAATTGTTGCTTTCTTTCCCTGTCATCACATGCTTTCTCATCAGCTGCTGTTCTTCCCTGGGATGGTGTCAGGAAGATCTTATGACTTCCACCTGGGCCTCAGGGAGGGGCTGGTGGGGGGGGGAGTGATGGAGTCCCAAATTCCCATGAGACCATCTGACCTGATTGGCTGATTCCAACACCTTAACATCTCCCCTCCCCTACCTTTAAAAGCTTCTTCCCACCTCCCAGAAATATGGTCCTCCAGATGGCCAGCCTGAGAGAAAGCACATTTTCTGGAATAAATGACTCCCTTTATTTACTTTTTAATTCAGACTGATTCAGACTTTTCTTAGCATCAGTTATACTTCTCAGCCCCAACCTGTGGTTTCTCTGTGATCATTTCACCTAAATGGACACTCACCTCCCATAAACACAGGGTTTATGCATGTAAATTTACTGTAAGACCTCTTAAGTCACCATGAGGTGCCCTGTTAGGTGGGTTCCTGAGTAAATGAGAGGCCCTCACTGAGGATACAATCCATACATCCTAGGCACATACAAAATTTCACATGGGTTACTGCAAGTCCAAGTGACAGACCCAGACTGTCCTCCAGACAATGATGGACAACTTTAATCTAGGCTAAGCAGGACTTCATAACATCAAGATGAAACTCTCCAAATTGAGAACTTTCTGTGCAGCTGAGTGGGTTTCTTTCAACATGGACTCACCTCCAGGAAGGCCATGAACCAGCCTACCATTAGGAGAGGGAGATTTCTGGTTTTTAGGCATTGCCAGCCAGGCGTTTTTTCTTCCTAGGCCCAACTAGGCTTTGTCTGGAAGCAGGTGGACCCTGTATCTATTCCGGATCCTGGCTGCAGCTCTCATGGGGCAACCACTGACAAACAAAAGCTTTGCTGCTTTCAGTTCAGGTTCCAGAGGCCTGGAATCCTCCTCCATTCAGTGAATGGCAGAGCCAGGACCAACTTGGGTGCCTGTGAGATGTGTCAGTCCTTGGACTATTGAAAGGGACTAGAAGCCACCAGCAAAACAATTGGCCCATCCAAACATCAAAAATGAACAGGAGAAGTAGGGAGGGGTACCAGGACCAGGTATAATTATAAAATGTTTAAATGATTAATAGTTAAATAAAACATTTTAGTAAAGGAGAACTTTGGTACCAGTAGGAAGAGTCGATTTGTCTATACATCCAAAAGGTATGGTGACATGGACATTTGTGCCTGTCCCTTTGTATAATTACCCTACATCTAGATTTGTTAGGTGTTTTTCTGGGACTGTGTTACTTCACTTAGCATGGTATCTTCTAGTTCCATCTGTTACCTGCAGATTTCATGAGGCCATCTTTCTTTGCTGCTGCATAGAACTCCACTTGTCCATTGAAGGGAACTTGGGTTAGATCCAGCTCCTCCCTATTGTGAAGAGAGCTGTAGTAAACATAGCTATGCATGTATCTCTGTGGTAGCATGAGTCTTATGGGTATATACTCAGGAGTGATATGGCTGGGTCAACTAGTAGGCTAATTTTAGGTCTTTTAAGGGTTCTCCACACTGCTTTCCGTAGTGGTTGTACAAATTTACATTCCTACCAGCAGTAGATGCCTGTCCCCCTTTCCCTACAACCTCTCTGGCATTTGATATCTTTTGTTTTCTTGATCTTGCCTGGTCTTATTGGAGTGAGATGATACTTTAGTGTGGTTTTAATTTGCATTTCCTTAATTATTAATGATTTTGGACACTTTTAAAGATGTTTCTCAGGCCCATTTTCTGTTTAGAGGCTGGGCAATCAATAGTCATGGGGACCCATGTCCATTATTAGGTGTTGGTTTTCCAGGTAGAGGTGGCTAGAGCCTGGGACATGGAGCCTCATCAGCCCCAGGGCTTCTGGCTGTATGAGTACAGTGAGTTCAGTCACTGGGGTTGGATTTTCCAATCTGGTTTTTGGAGTCAAAGGCACCAGGTATTGGCAGAAGGGAGGTCAGAGTCTTCTTCATGGCCCTAGTGAATGCTAGGTTTGGGTGTTTTTCCCTCAGGTGTAGTAATCAAGTTGTCCAGGATAGTGACAACTGTAGATGTTTGAAGAGCATGATACCTAAGTGATTCTAGAGGACTGGGGGAGCCCTAGACATACTAGGAGTATATGTAGAGAAACTAGTCAGGAGAGACCTTTCTTTTGATGCTACTAGGCAGAGATTTGTGCATAAACATAGATACAAGATTTTTAGGAGTTGTAACTCGATATGAAGCATAACATAAATGGCAACAATCTCACTTAAAATTATTTGGTACAAGAAAGAAAAAGAGACAGTATCAGGGTGATAAAGAATGTGTTTCTGAGAAAAGAAACATATGAGTTTTAGAAGGTCACCTGTAACAAAGGACAAAATAAAGGTGACCATTGTGACAGGAAAGCAGAAAAGTCCAGAGAGCTTAAAAGCCAGAGCACCATTTGATTTATATTCACCTACGGAGATGGAAAATGATTTCACTTTTTCAAGTAAAAATAATCAGTCCACAGCTTTCTGAAACCATAGTGTCAAGGGATTTTCATACATGTTATTACAAAAGCAAGAATAAGAAAAATGATTAAAAGTAAAAAATGTCAGAGTGACAGCCTCTATGTATTGCATGCACTGTAACATATCATTACAATCAGATTTAAGGAAAAGCAAAGCATAGAAAACAGTGGAAAAACAGTTCATATTTTCGAATCACTTCAAAGAATATAACATAGGAAAATTATTGACTTTAATAATAAACTTAAATGTGTATAAAGTGGGAAATCTACATTAAATAAAAATAAATACGTGGATGCAAAAGATGGAAGACCCCCCCTAAAACAAAACAAAACAAATAAACAACAAACAAACAAAAAACACATGACAGAGTCAGGGAGGAGGGTGAATTTTTTTCTATTAGAAACGTGAATCATTGAGGGTATATAGGAAAAACGTATTTTTATTTATTTATTTTTTAATTTATTTATTTCTGTATGTGTATGAATGCACTGTCTGCATGCAAGTCTGTGCACCCGTGTGGTGCAATGCCGCGGAGATCAAAAGAGAGTGTCGGATTCCCCTGGAACTGGAGTTCTGGAATTGGAGTCTCAGACGGTTCTCGGCCGCCATGTGGGTGATGGGGATCGAACCCTGGTACTCTGTAAGAGCGGTCGGCGCTCTTAACCGCTAGGCCATCTCTCCAGCCCAGGAAAAAAGTATTTTTAAAGAAAAGTAGAAACTGAGATGAAATCATCTCATTTTAGTAATATTCTCAATAGAGAAATATTAGGTTGAGCAGGGGGTGTTCCAATGCAGTTAATAGGATCCATTATAGGGAATCTTTAAATTTTCCCTGTTCTAATAAAACCATTTGCACTTCTTTCTCAGCATTTGAGATAACCTGAGATGATTAGGTCATGATGAAATCTCTCACAAAACTGTCTTAACTCACTATTTCTAGTTGAAAATGTGATTTGAAAAGTCCAACTTGGGGAGTCTGACTTAATTCCCATAGCATTCTTCCCCGAAACATTACAGCATTAAAATAAAGAACCCCCTCGTTTAACAAAGCTATACATAACTGAATGCTGCAATTAAACATTAGAAAAAGTTTGGGATACTCATTCAAAGGTAGTAGAAATTTTAAAATCATAGTTTATATTTTATTTGAACAATGAATGTTTAAGAGAAAATGTACAACTGGATGCCAATCTTAACACCGATTTGTAATTTGGTCATTTTTCACAAGAAAGTTGGGGGGAGTCTAATTGGGAGTAAGTTGAACTTAAAGCATTGAGAGATTCCAGCACATAAGATGAAAATACTTTTTATGCAAAAGCACTTGTTTCAATCATCTGCTCTCTGTAAAAGTAATAAAATATATATCCAAGAAAAGTTTTTACTGTGTCTTGCTGTAGACTTACTTTATACTCAGTTTTAATTGTTATGTCATACAACCTCTCTGCCCCAAGTGGATTTTAAATATTTTAGCTATTGTGTGGAAAGAACACATACTTAGAGCTAGGGAGATCATCATTACTTGCCATGGAGCCTGAACACCTGAGTTCAATTTCTAGAACCACTTAAAACATGTATTTGACATCCTAGCATCAGAGGGTAATGATAGACTGATCCCTGTGGCTTTCCGTATTGCCATTCTAGCATGATAATCCATCCCCAGGTCTTAGAGACCATCATAAATAAAAATTAATAAATACAAAAAAGATGGAAGACTCCTGAAGAATGATACAAGGGATTGAAGTTTGATCTCTACATGCATGTGAACATACACTGATGCACACAGACACACACACACACACACACACACAAACACACATGAAAGCACCCACATCCACACATCACAAACACACACACAAAGCAATGGCAAAATATATGATAATTTTTTCAGGAAATTTGGTTAAGACTTTAGTTAGTATGAACACACCTAGACCTAGTGAAGAATTTACAAAACCATGCCTCTTAGCCAGTTCTTTGTCAGCCATACATTGAATTAGAGTACAGTGATGTTCAGAATAAAGGATACTCTTCAGGAAATCCTCTCTATCATGCCTGGAAAAAAAGAGAGAAACTTGCCAGTCACTTTCCTATGTCCTCTGTGGAAAAGTTAGAATATACACTATTTCTCTAGCTTTCCCAGATAATTCAAAGTATATCTTCCTGAAGGACAAAAGAACATCCTTTTTTTTTTTTTTTTTCCTGGTTTTGAAGTTGCTCTTTTGCACATAAACTGTCCTTATCTCCCTTGGGTTCAACCTGTGGTTTCCACAGCTCTGATTTCAAAGGGGAAATAAAGATGACTTGACAGGAAATAAACCACGCTTAAGTAATGTGATAACTGGATTTTTGCTCTCAACCACAAACTTTGGGCAAATCTCCTGCTAAAAAGGGAGAGACTGCTTTCTGAGACTCCTCAACATGAGTGGCAGATGCTCAAGGAGAGGCAGAACAGAGATAGAAATATCTTGACATTGCTTTAAAAATGTGACTAAAATAACAATGCAATTATGTAACAATAAATGTGATCTTAGAAAACATATTTTGGAATTTTCTCCAAAGGAACTTGGTCAGAGGCTGTAGTTGTGATTTTTAGCAAATTGGTTTAGTTAGTTCTATTGTACTACCTAAGAAATTTCTTCAAATTTATTGTTTATTCATCATTATTGGGTAAGGCAATAATTTGAGAATTGTCATGTAACTACTAAATTTCAACTTTTGATTTAGCTGTTATTAATATTTTCATTTTAACACATATCCTTCCACTCTAAAATAAATTTGGATAAATTAAACAGATATTTTATATTTTATGAAATGCATTTTATTAGTAACTACAGAATGCTGATCAATTCTTTCTCTTTTGATATTACATTTTAAAAGTTAAACACAATCCTTCCTTCCAAGATCTTTGTCTCCTTTTAGTATTTTTTTATTAAAATAGTTGTCTAATTTTATAAACAAAAGTGTTATCACATTAAAATTTAACTTTACATTATGTAGGAAATAGTCAATTTCCAGTGGTTTAGTTTTATTACATTGCAAATCATATTCTGAAAGTCAACTTAAGGTTTGTTTCATTTTTTTATGTTTTAAATTTTGGTTTATAATTATTTTTCTAGGAGCAATGATTATTTCTGTTACTTCTATGTAGTGGATTTTTCTGTCAGGTAGAAAGATGTCAGAAAAATGCAGAAAGTATGTACAATAAATAACTCCTTAATAAAGACAAAAGCCTTAGGACAATTTTTATTTCATACAGCCATACACAAGAAGAAAAAAATAGTATGCTGTCTTTGAAAATCTACATTCCAAAAAATTCTCTCAGAGAGCTCAAGTACTTGACCTTTTAAAACATTTAAAAATAGTGCAGAGAAACCAATAAACTATTGTGAACTAAATTCTTTTTTTGTATGTGTGTGGACTAAATTCTTAAAGAAAACATACTGTGTTTTCTTTTACTGTAACTTTATTTTTATTTTATAATTTTTTATTGTTATTAAACTTTTTCCATAGGTCATATATCATTTCTCAATTAAATCTAGACTTACTTCCCTTTCCATGCCCCCCACCCCGCCCGAGTCCTTGCATTCTGTCATACATGTCCTGTATCTTTTTCTGAGTCTTTCCAGAGGTTTCCTTTTTTTTTTCCAGTTCTTTTGTTGTTCTCTCCAACTTGTATTGCTATTGTTACTTTAAAAAATATAATTTAGTGGGCTGGAGAGACGGCCTAGCGGTTAAGAGCACCAACCCCTCTTGCAGAGGATTCGGTTCCATCCCCAGCACCCACATGGCGGCTGAGAACCGTCTGTAACTCCAATTCCAGGAGAACTCCAGTTCCAGGGGAATCCGACAGCCTCTTTTGACCTCCTCTGCATTGCACGACATGGTTGCACAAACCTACATGCAGACAGTACATTCATACACACACACAAAAATATATATATATGTAATTTTGTTTGCTTAGAATATTCATTATTTTACTATGAAAAAATACAGATTTCCATATTTTATTATACTTTAAATATATTAATATGAATTATTGTACTTAAATCAGACACACATAATTTGCAAAATTGTTTCATTAATTTTATGTTTTAGTAATAATTGCATTCTAGTTACACATGAGAGTATAAATTTAATTAATTTTTTAAAAAGCTGGAATTATGATATACTTACCTTTTTTTTTTTTTTTTTTTTTTGAGACAGGGTCTCCCTGTAGCTCTGGCTATCTTGGAACTCACTCTGTAGACCAGGCTGGCCTTGAACTCACAGAGATCTGCTTGCCTCTGCCTCCCAAGTGCTGGGCGATGATGTGCTTACTTTTTAAAAGTAAAACAGATACTGAAAATGGTATTCCACATCTGGAATCCCTGCTCTTAGATGGCTGAGAGACAG
The DNA here is from genome assembly GCA_009823505.1 of Rhizomys pruinosus. Taxonomy (NCBI): domain Eukaryota; kingdom Metazoa; phylum Chordata; class Mammalia; order Rodentia; family Spalacidae; genus Rhizomys; species Rhizomys pruinosus. The sequence continues at coordinate 411,664 of VZQC01008065.1, read as the reverse complement.
GGAAATCAACAAATTTCAGGCTAGCTTGGAATATACAGTGAAAACATTTTACAAAAAATGAGTAAAGGAATGTAAGTAAATAGAAGTGCAAATTCATATCTTAATTTAGAATATTTTTAAAAATAACAGATCAAATAGGTGTGGCTCCTTCCTATGTGTTGGGGGTGTATTCTCCTCCAGTGAGTCTCCAGTCTCCTTCTGTTATCCGTAACTGTGGTCACCTCCCATGAGCTGGAGCTGTGTTCTCCTCTTGTGTGTCTGAAATGTCCCCTCTTCTAAGCCTGAGCTGTGCTGCCCTCTCCCCATGAACCTGGAGCTGCACCCCCCTTCTCAGAACATTTGCCACTTGTGGGGTTCTGTGTGAATCACTACCTGTTGCAAAAAATTTCTTTAGTAAGGGTTGAGAGATGCATCAATCTATGGAAATACCAATAATCCATTAGGTGTCAATTTAATTATACAAAAAATATCCAAGCACTTTGACATGTACTTTTAATACCAGATATCAGAGAAAGAGGCATGCAGATCTCTGTAAGTTCAAGGCTAACATGATGTACAACCAAGAGTTAGAGTTATAGAGTGAGACCCTTTCTGAGAAAAAAGGAAAATATCAGAACAATAACAGACACCCAAATGTAGATAAGACAACCAATCTGTTGAAGGTCAAATAGAACAAATAAGAAAAGGGCTGGGGAATTCAGAAATTCAGTTAGCCTGATTGCTTAACCTGAGTCACCAGGTTCTCTTTGCCTTTACTGAGCTTGTCCTCTTCTTAGAATTGCACCTTTAGCTTTCTTGAATCTCCACCTTAGTGAGCAGATAATAGGGCTCTCATCTTCCATAATTACATAAGAATATATATGGTGGGCAGGGAGAGGGGAAATTATTGGAAGGACTGAAAGATGATTGTGAAGTACATAAAACATCAAAAATAATTTTAAAATGTGAAGAGACAAATGAGAAAATTGGCAGTAAAATCTGAGAATTTAGACTTAAAGCGATTGCTTCTTCAGAGCAGAAGAGTAAATACAAACATAAAAGGAACATGTTAACAGGCCACAGAATGGAGACTAACCTGATGAACGTTCTAGGGAACATGTGTGCATCTGAGGTGGTTCGCATAGATGTGAAAGAGTGATGCATATTTGTAGAAAGCTATGCACTATATGAAAACAAAGAACAAAAAATAAGGAGTTATGTTCATTTTAATAAAAAAATGGATTAATAATACATTAAAAATAAATGCTTCACCTGTGTTTTCAGAGTGATGTCTCAGCAGTTAACGATGCCTCTGCTCTTTTGAGAGGACCCAGGCTAGGTTCCCAGCACAGTGGGCAGCTCACAACCACTTGTTCTCCAGCTCAAGGGGATACTATACATCTAGCCCCCATGGGCCCCTGCAGATGGGTATATATTCACTGATAGTACGCATTATTAAAATAAAAAAACTTTTTTAAAAAAGATAGAAGCCCACACAATTAGATATATGGTATTTAAACAGTACTAATGTTTTATGTAGGTTACTTTGGTATAGACACAGATGTTTGGATGGTATGTCAATTCATGATCTACATTTTTCTGTCAAGTATGCAGGTCTTCGTGTGGTTTATAACATCTCCTAACCATTAGAGGATGTAAGCTGTGACATCAGCCNTAATATATATATATATATATAATATATCATATATATATGGAATTGAGTTTTGTGTATTTTCATACATGAATTTTAATCAGGTAGTATGCACACACACAACTATATGTTCTGATTCTTTAGAGACCTCAAATACAATGACTTTCATTGTATTGGTTTATTGTGTCATGCTGTTAGGCAAAGATTAGTTGCTATAGATTGCTTTCAATTGAAATTGAATCCCCTCCATGGCAAAGAGAACAATGATAAAAATGCCACTATTCAAATGTGATTTTGCAAGAAGAGGTAAGTAATGAGCAAATTACATGTTCTGTGCCCCTTTTCTAAGCCTAGGGAACAACCTGCGGAAGAGGGGGCGTGGTAGAATGTAAGGGCTGCGATTGGGGGTGAATGGTGAAACTACAGCAATGTAGTCGGACAATCATTTGATCAACTGATTGAACAACCACACCGTTCACCCCCACTGGATGGTGGGGCTGTAGGTGTTTGGGCACAACAGCCTGCAGATAGGTTTTGCATGAAGGATGCTTGTACTCATGGATTATCACTTATAGCTAAAAATGAAAAAAAAAAAAAAAACTGAGAGAAAAGATGCAGGACAGTGTATTGCAAATGCATGATCTGGGATGGGTGGGTGGGGGGGGGAGGGAAAGGAAATAAGCCTGAACTGAATTGGAAAAATGTATGAATGCACAAAGCATCAATAAAACTAATTAAAAAAAAACAAAAACAAAAACAAAGATATATATATATATATATATATATATATATATATAATATATATATATATATTACATCCTACACAAAAGTCACTTGTATTGCAGGTAATATAATTTAAAGCTTAAGGTAAAATTGGAAAACAACTTTTTTTTATTATTAATTTTATTTATTTCTGTATGTGTATGATGTAGCGTTTGCATGCAGTCCTTGCACCCGTGTCATGCAATGCCGCGGGAGTTCAGAAGAGGGTCTCACGATTCCCCTGGAACTGGAGTTCTCCTGGAATTGGAGTTTCAGACGGTTCTTGGCCACCATGTGGTGCTGGGGATCGACCTGGGTCCTCTGTAAGAGCGGTCGGCGCTGCTTAACCGCTAGGCCATCTCTCCAGCCCAAAATTGGAAAACTTTTAAGTGACAGAGTTGAATATCTTCATGAACTTCAAATATAATAAATCATATAGGCAAAATGAAATATCTTAATAATAAGGAAAAGAATAAAAAATTAGACTATTTAATCCTAATAACTTCCACTCGTCAAAAATATATTACCAGATTGTAAAAGCAGGCTGTCTTCCTGACAAAGGGCTTATGGCAAGAAGTTATTAAGGAGATCTGTAATTCAAAGAAAATGGAAGGCATTAGTTATTAAAGTCTACAAAACATAATACATCTTTAAAAGAGAAGATAATCTGAATACATATGAAAGAGTGTTTAACTTCACATATCTTCAATAAAGTACCAATTGACCACAAGGGGATATCTATAAAATAAATTATATTCCTATACTTAAGCTTAACCATATCAAGTTCTGTTAGTATCTAGCAACCAAAACTTCATGTTTGTCTTTGTATTTCCATTGAATGCACATTTTCTCTCTTACGTTTTTGGGTCCTGGGGATTTCCCTGATTTTTCATGTTCTCCTGTGTGTATAAAATTCCTTTTGTGGAATGGTTTCTCTTCATTTCAGTAACAAATAAGGAGGAAATTTTCAGGTAGTTGTTTAAATATCTAAATTGTTATATTCCCTCAAACAAAGGACTTCCCATAGATTTGTTATTTTTGTTTTAGATGAAGGAGAGCTATCTTGTCTCAAGACTTCTGGGGTGCATGGACTATGCCCAGTGAAAATTAAGTGGAAAAGTCATTGAAATGTTTTCATGTTGAATTTTGGTATACTGGGTAACAATGTTACAAAGTTATCAAAATAATAATAGGTGAATATATTAATATGTCTTAGTCTATCTTAAAGCAATTGAACTGTACATTTTTCTTCATCTTTTTTAAATTTTTTTTATTGATGCTTTGTGTTTTCATACATCATTTTCCAATTCAGTTCCTAGGCATCATATCCCCTTCCCTTCCCCCCTTTTTTTTTCTCTCAGTGGTTATTTCTCCAAGGAGAGAACCAATTAGCCAATTAGATTTTGATATACAGACATATGGCTGCAGTTCTGCTGCACACAGTTTTTCCAGGCAGATGAGGTGGTAGGATGGTGCTGACAGGTGGGAATTTGTCTTTTTTTGTTCCTTTTTCTATGCTGGACTCAAAGGAGACACCGTCTAGATTTGCTTGTATTTGTTTAGTTGGTCTGTGGTAACACTCTCTGCGCATCCCAGAGACCATCTGTTACTGTGCAAGTGCGGTCTCCATACAGTCTTTTCCATGTTGGTATCAGGTCTTAAACAGCAGGGCCTATACGCGCCTCTGTCCTGCATGATTCAGTTGGAGGCAAGGAGCCTGTGACCATTTGTGGGGGCTTGATCCCCTGGCGTGTTTAAATACCCATCTTCTATTGTGTGGTTCGTTCATTAGTAGGATCAAAAGCTATATATTATTTGCTGCTTAAAAACCTTAAATATGTAATTTAGCATGTGCTTCATTAGTAGGATCGAAAATGGTGAAGCCTGGACAAGTGGCAGCCATAGAAAGAAAACAGCCAGAACTGACTAAGACCAAGACATCAGCTCCAGAAAAATTGTAGAGGTGTTTGCTCTTCATCCACCGGGTGCTCCTTTTCTAAGCTAGGGAACTAATCTGGTGGAAGAGGGGAGCGTGGTAGGAATGTAAGGGCTGTCAGATTGGGTTAATTGGTGAAAATACAACAAGAGTATGAGCTGGACAACAAGTCATTATTATCAACTTGTTTATGACATACAAGCCCCCCACCCCTTGTTCAGATGGTGGGACCCAGAGCTGTGTGGGTTTGGGGCACCAACTGCTTCAAATTTGGTTTACACGAAGAGATACTTGTACTTGACATGCAAATTGGATCACCTATTTTAAAAAAAGTGAAAACAAAGCAAACAAAAAAGCAGAAGAAAGAATGCAGAAAATTACGGCGGAATGCACGATAGCCGCGATGGGTAGGGGGTGGGGTGGGGGTGAATATTGATCACGGACAGTGAAGTCTCGTCGTTGTGAGTCCTGATATGTAGGGAGGAATTTCAACACCATTTAGTTTGGCTGAATGATCTACCAACGACCCTCAATCTTGACCAAAGAGCCTCAGTATTCTAGACACAGTGGTACCCCTTGGCACCTAACGCCCACACAGGCTACCCCCCCTAGACTACACACTGACTTAAATACAGAACAAAAAAACCCAGACTGCCAATATGAGATCCACCGATCACACCAAAAGCTCAGGACCAGAAATCCTTGACACCCGTATGATTCAGCCAAGTAAAACACCAAGGGAACAACGGGTGAATGTATATGCCTGCACACTGCACAATGGGCAAAGCGATGAATATTATGCAAATACACAAGCATCAAATAATAGAGAGTAAAAAGTCCTCATTACCCACAAATAAAAGCATAACCGAAAAAGTGTTGAACAGGTTACAACCAGTCTGGCCTTCTCAAGAATAGGGTACGCCTAAGGGAGCAGTGATAAGTGAATATCAACCTATTATTTTGTGTCGCATAACTTGTGTAAACCATATATGCATAGCCAGTATCCCTCCAACAATGTCAATCCCATTAGAAAACACCCGTCGTCAGGACGAACTGTTCCAGCTGTAATTTTCCATCTGGGCATGAGCTCCATGCACCCCAGAAGTCATCTTGGCGAGACAGATCAGCACTCTCCGTTAGTCGGGTAAAACAAAGAATAGACCAACCATATAGTGGGAAAAGTACCTTCTTTGTTATGAGGAATATCCAACAATTAAGAGATATCTTTATAAAGTCAAAATGCTACTTCCTGAAATAATCTGTAACCATACCCTATATTTGGTTAACTGGAAAAAAATAAAAATATATAAAAATAAATAAGAGAAACCAAGTTCCACAAAAAGGAATTTTATACAACAACAGGAAAGAACATGAGAAAATCAGGGAAATCCCCAGGACCCAAAAATCGTAAGAGAGAAAATGTGCATTCAATGGAAATGACAAAGACAAACATGAATTTGGTGGCTAGATCTGAACAGAACTTGATATGGTTAAGCTTAAGTATAGGAATATAATGTTATTTTTAGAGATCGGCTGATGTCACAAGCTTACATCCTCTAATGGTTAGGAGATGTTATAAACCACACGAAGACCCTGCCATACTTGACAGAAGAAAATGTAGATCATGAATTGACATACCATCCAAACATCTGTGTCTATACCAAAGTAACCTACCATAACAATTAGTACTGTTTAAATACCCATATATCTAATTGTGTGTGCTTCTTATCTTTTTTAAAAAAGTTTATTTTATTTTAATAATGCGTATATCAGTGAATATATACCCATCTGCAGGGGCCCATGGGGGCTAGATGTATAGTATCCCCTTGAGCTGGAGAACAAGTGGTTGTGAGCTGCCCAACTGTGCTGGGAACCTAGCCTGGGTCCTCTCAAAAGAGCAGAGGCATCGTTAACTGCTGAGACATCACTCTGAAACCAGGTGAAGCATTTATTTTTAATGTAATTAAAAGTACATCACTGCATGTTTTATTTAAATGAAACATAACTCCTTATTTTTTGTTCTTTGTTTTCATATAGTGCATAGCTTTCTACAAATATGCATCACTCTTTCACATCTATGCGAACCACCTCAGATGCACACATGTTCCCTAGAACGTTCATCAGGTTAGTCTCCATTCTGTGGCCTGTTAATATGTTCCTTTTATGGTTGTATTTACTCTTCTGCTCTGAAGAAGCAATCGCTTTAAGTCTAAATTCTCAGATTTTACTGCCAATTTTCTCATTTGTCTCTTCACATTTTAAAATTATTTTTGATGTTTTATGTACTTCACAAATCATCTTTCAGTCCAATTCTGATAATTTCCCCTCTCCCTGACCACCACCCCACCCCAGTTTATGTACTCTGACATTCAGATCATCCATCTTTCTCTTAGTCTTTCCAATGATTTGTTTTTATTTTTTCTGTAGAGGCTTGTTATTTTGAGCAGAATTTAACTGTATCAATTAGTTCTTTGACCCAGTCCTTATGCTGTTGTTCCCTCCCCTTTGCGTTGCTCTAAAATATGCCTATATAAACATCACATATGTATCAAAATGATGACCTCCAAGAATAAACTCTATGTTAATTCCAAAATATATTTTGACATTCATATTTTCCCCTTAATTTTATTTAACTCTAAAATATGAATACATATCTTCCACCCATGTCTGATAGTTGCAATGTCTGAAAATAAGTGGTAGGTCAACTCTAGGGCCCATTAAGTGATTCACATTATAACAGCACAGTTGCTTTCAGATAAAAAGTATAACAATACTATTACTCAACTTGCCTTTCAACTGGGGATTTTGTGTTAGAATCCACAAATGACAGAAACCATCTCTCTCTCCACATTTTAATTTGTCTCTAGGCTCAGGTTAGAAATACATGATTTAAGAACTCTGTACTTCACCTAGGACAATTATACATCCGTGTGTGTGTGTGTGTGTGTGTGTGTGTGTGTGTGTGTGTATAAAGTACTTTGTATTTGGGGGCTGGAAAGATGGCCTAGCGGTTAAGAGCACCAACCGATCTTACAGAGGACCCGGGTTCGATCCCTAGCACCCACATGGCGGCTAAGAACCGTCTGTAACTCTAATTCCTGGAGAAATCCAGTTCCAGGGGAATCCGACACTCTCTTCTGACCTCCGCGGCATTGCACAACACAGGTGCACAAACCTACATGCAGCCAGTACATTCATACACATACAAAAATAAAAAAAAAATACTCTGTGTCTTCAAATGAGGTAGGTTGTTTGATTATTTTTATGTATTTCCGGATTAAGAACAGCATTGCACAGTTGGATGACTCCACAAGCAAGAGTGATGTCTGTAAGTTTACTACAGGAATATTTGAAACATCATTCAAACATCTACCGTGAACACTGTATTCACTGAGTCATGCTGTATTGTTCTAAACATGATTTAAAAAAATAACCTTTAATTCTTTCTGCCAGTTAAAAACAAACAAACAAACAAAAAAACCTACAGTTGTAGTCAAATCTGTTCCAAATATTTGATACTCTATAGATACAGACAAATTTTGTGCAAAATGTATGCCTAGAAATATTATCAAATTAATGGGTACAGAAAAGTACTTACATGTATAAAATAGTAAAAATTTATTGTTAGGAAGGTGGCAATATATGTGTTACCATTTGTTGTTTAGTATTAAAATATACAGAGCACCAGTCAATTTCATGTTAATGTATAGTCTGTAAAAACAGTAAATTTTCTATAAACCTGTGCTGGTTTGTTAATTTTCTAAGTTTCAAAACCCATCTATATCTCGAAGCCTTCAGATTAGTTAATTTCAGGGTACCTCCAATTAACCTACTGTTTAAGTCTTCCCTGAACATGGAACTGAACACTGGGAAAAATACTGGATTGAGTTTGCCATGTGAATTTGGGGATCATATCTTAGATTTAGGCCTTAGATGAAAGAAAACATTCACAGAAATTATTTAATGTTGCTAGCATTAACTGGGATCTTTAGCTTACCAACACGCTGCTTTTCTTAACTATGATAAAATTAGGTTACTTGAACAGGGTCAGTTGTATTAACTGTACTAATTTTGACTATATTAAGTAAGTATACTAGTTAAACAGTTAATAAATCATTTCACAAGTATTCTTCAGGGTTTTTTTTTTATTATTTTAAAGGTCTGTTTACATATTTTATATATACATGTGAGTCTGTGTGCACATGAGTGTATTTGCCTACAGAGGACTGAAGAAGATGTCTGATCCTCTTGAATTGGACTTGCATACAGTTGTGGGGCACCAGACCTACCTGCTGGAAACTCAATTCAGGCACTCTGAAAGATCAGTTTGTACTGGGCTGGAGAGATAGCCTCGCGGTTAAGAGCACTGACTGCTCTTACAGAGGACCCGGGATTGAACCCACATGGCGGCTAAGAACCGTCTGTTACTCCAATTCCAGTAGAACTCCAGTTCCAGTGGAATCTGAGACCCTCTTCTGACCTCTGCTGCATTGCACGACACAGGTGCACAAACCTACGCGCAGACAGTACATTCATACACATACAAAATAAATAAATAAGTAAAATTTTAAAAAAAGAACAGTTTGTACTATCAAAGGCTAAGTGATCTCTCTAGACTCCATTCTTCAGATCTTCTAATTCCATGATTTCTTAGGCCTTAAGTATAATACTATATTCTCCCTTTTACTACAAATAAGTAAGCATTAGTTTCCTAAATTCATTTTCCAGTTTTGAAGTAAATTTTTCTATGTTCAAATAAGAAAAAAAATTTAAAACATGCCCAGATAACTGAGCCTATTCAAATGTATTTGGGTGTACAGGTCACTTGACTTCATAAGAGCTCCATTTAGCCAACAAATAATTGAAAAGACACATGTGAGATTTAAAAAATTCAATGACCTCTCGATATTTGAAGTGCTCATAAGAAGTGCTATGAAAATACTACCTAAAATGCACAACAGTTAGGTTTATTTCTTCCTGGCAATTTTCCCAATAAAACAATCATTTTAAATTTTTCATTTAGAAACTATAGCTTTTAAGGGGAAGAGAGAAGTCTCAGGAGTGAGGTGTTTGTGCTGCTCTTGCAGAGAACCAGATTTGATTCTCAGCCCCTGTCCAGTGGCTCCCAACTGCATGTAATTCTACCTCTAGGTTGAACTGATGGACCTGGCCACTGCTGGTACATGCACTCAAGTCACGCACACACACGCGCGTGCACGCACACACACACACACACACACACACAAATTGGGGGAAGAGATGAATAATTTAAAAAATAAAATATTTTTAAAGATGAAATTATAGATTTTATTTCCTTTTTGAAATTAAAAATATCATTTTACTTTCCCTGTTAAAATTATCAAATGTCTAAAATCATGATGGAAAACAGCTTTTTACATTGCCTATTTATAGAAGATTCAGTCCAAATTTGATAATCTAACAAATAAATAATAATTTATAATACAATAAAGGATACCTGATTTTGTTTCATGCATCTATTTTCCATTACCACTGGAATTATTTTCTTATTGTTTTTTTTTTTTGTGTGTGTGTGTGTTTTATTTTTTCCAGGTTTGCATAGTTCTTTGAACAAAAATTGTGTTGTTACCAATCAACAGCTATAAACTTCTCAAGTGAACCTGACTTTACATATCATCTAACTATACTTCTGTGTGGTTCTTCTAGATCAGGAACTGTGGTATGAGTGAGACTTTGGAAACAGTGGTAAACAGACACATGCGCGTGCGTGCACGCACACACACACACACACACACATATTTTTCTGCTGTATTCAGAAAACAATGCTTCCTTGTAGTCATCCAAAGCCTGCGGATTCTGTATCATCTTCTGCAATGGTATATGTTACTTGGGAAAAGAAAGTATGTTATAGGTGTCCCATGTATGGCTGAGTATTCCATAAAGACTTATTCTCTGCATTTTTGACTGTTTGTAGGTCTCTGGGGGTAATCTGTGTGTACTGCAAACAAAACAAAATAAAACAAAACAAAACTTCTCTGATGAGTGCTGCGGAGGCAATAATCTATGGATATAGTGATGTTATTAATACTTAGTTTCATATTATATCCATTAATAGAATAATGTAGGAGATTCTCCTGTAGTGTCTCCAACCTCTCTAGCCATAATTTTCTTTTATCACAATAATGATACTAGGTAGGGGTTCCATCTTTTCAATTATGACTTAAATCCATGGCTGATTATTCCCATGATATTCATGACTTTTTGTAACCATGAGCATGTCTTTCCAAGTGAGTCACTATTGTCATTCACAGCCCTCACATTTTATTAAGAATTATGATTGCATTTCCTCCTTTGATGTGATGGATTGGATGTTCCAGGACTATGAAAGCTAACCAATAAGAATGAAGCTCCCAGGTCAGTACAAGACTGATTTCTCCATGTTCTATTACTGGGTATGTGGTGTCTTCACCAAAGTGTCTTATATTATGTTCTGAGGGAAACCAAGAGCATTGGAAATTGCATGTAATATATGGGGATCTATTGAGCTCCTTTGCTAACAACTTAAAACTTCTGGCCTTAGAAGTTTTTATTTGTTAGCATGTGATTTTATAAGGGTTAAAATAGGGTAATTCCATTAATTATCTACTTGAAAGCCTTGAGAAAACAAGAACAAACAATACACCCTCAAAATTGTAGACAGGAAGAGGTGATCAAAGTTAAGACAGAAATTAATGAACAGAAACAAAAATAACCAATGCAAAGAATCAGTAAAACGAGGAGTCGGCTTTTTGATAAGGTTAACCAGATTGACAAACATTTAGCCAATTTAACTAAAAGAATGGTGAGAGGGTGGAAACTAATAAAATTATATATTAAAAGATTGGCGTTACAACAGTGAGGAAACTCACCAAATCATAAAGTCATACTTTAAAAATCCATTTTTCAACAAAATGGAAGATCCAAAAGAAATGCATTTTTCTAGATACATATGACTTACCAAATCTAAATCAAGGTGATATAAATAATTAAAATAGATCCATAACACTCAGAGATAGAGGCAGTAACTAAAAGTCTCTCAAGGTAAAAAAGCCCAGGGCCAGATGTATTCAGTACAGAAATTTAATAGACCTTCAAAGAAAAATTAACACCAGTACTACTCAAATTATTCTATATATGAGAAAAACCAAATAATATTTCCAAATTATTTTTATGAATCCAGTATTATTTTGATACCAAAAGAAGATGAATATCCCTCACCCAAAATTAAAATTATAGCCTAATATCTATGATGGATATCAATATCTATGGATGCAAAAACTTCTCGATAAAATACTTGGAAACTGGATTTGATAACACATCAAGGGGCTGGAGAGATGGCCTAGCGGTTAAGATCACCGACCGCTCTTACAGAGGACCCAGGTTCGATCCCCAGCACCCACATGGCAGCCGAGAACCGTCTGAAACTCCAATTCCAGGAGAACTCCAGTTCCAGGGAAATTCGACACCCTCTTCTGACCTCCGCGGGCATTGCATGACACGGGTGCACAAACCTGCATGCAGACAGTACATCGATACACATACAGAAATAAAAAAAAATAAAAAAAAGATAACACATCAAAAAGGTTATCCACCATGATCTTGTGAACTTCATCCTAGAGTCAGGATTATTTCTTGACAGCTAAATCAATAAAATTATTATACCTTTTAATCAGACTGAAGGACGGACACCACACTTTCAATCATCTCACTAGTTGCAAAAAAGGCCTTTCACAAAATGCAATCATTCCTTCATCCTCTAGAGTATAATGGTATAGGCCACATATCTCAGTATAATGAAGGCAATGTGCAACAAGCCCACAATCAACACCATGCTAAATTGAGAAAAACTTGGAGCATTTCTTCTAAAATCAGGAAAAAGACAATGATGTCCAGACTCTACACTTCTGATGTACTTTTAAGACAAAATATTATTTTTTCACTTCTGAATCAGTGAAATAGAGACAAAACCCGTGGTCAAGGAGATATTAGGCCCTAACAGAGAACTTAATACTGTAACTAAGCAAAACTGACTCAGTACTATAATAGGCCCTTGTAAATATTTATATTTATATCTATAGACACCATGGAAGTCTCTCTTTGCATGAATCACAATGAATACAGAATCACAGATAAGGTGCTAAGAATTTAAGTTAACTGTTATCCCTAAACAGGTCGTTTATAATACCACTTTTAAACAGTAGACATCATGGAAGAGTGAGCAGAAGGAGTTTAAGAACTGGAAGACACAGAGAAGTGATGAAAATGTTGTCTTTGTAATAGGACTCAGCCTCCTTGTAATCATAACAGCACCTGCAACTGCCTATAATGGGCTTCCATAAGACTGTGGCTATCAGCAGTCAATCATGAACTTACTAGGGACAAACAGGGGACCCTATCTCTCCTAGCTGAACTACTGGCTATTGATGGAGAAATAGAATCATAAATTAATGTCAAGAATCATGTACTAAACTTCATACCATATTGATCTCACATCTACTTTTATAATAAACTGTCTCTTGGGACAGAAAAGCAGGTGAAATGTCTGGCTAGAAGATAGAAAAGTTAACCTCATTAAGTTTGGGGAAATAGAACATAATTATCTTATGGTAAAAAATAAAACTATTGTTTAGAATTCAATTGCTGATTAGGTGTAATGGAAAAACTGCTAAAGACTTTATTAATTACCTGAAAAACAAAATGGAAAGCGAAAAAATACCTGTGGAAAATATCCAAGTGGGTGGAAGAGTGAAGAAAGTTTGACTCAACATCTCTAATGCTCTGTAGTCAGTACAGGGGACAAAAGATGGGGCATCCAGTTAACCAAAAGAAATTAACAAAAAAGATCCAGAGAATCATACAGGAATACTTCAAAAACCTATATTCTACTAAATTTGTAAACCTAAGAGAAACGGATGAATATCTGAAATCTTGGGAATCATCAAAACTAAACCAAGAAGAGATTGACAGCTTAAACAGACCCATAATATATGAAGAAATTGAAAATGTTATAAGAAACCTCCCAACTGAAAAAAGCCCAGGCTCAGATGGTTTGACGACAGAATTCTGTAAAACATTTAAAGAGGACTTACAACCATGATTACTCAAAATCTTCAGAAGGATACAAGCACAGGGAAATCTCCCAAATGCCTTCTATGAAACCAGCATCACTCTAATACCAAAACCAGGAAAGATACAACGAAAAAAGAGAACTATAGACCCATCTCATTAATTAATTCAGAAGCAAATATTGTCATCAAAATATTTGCAAACTGAATACAGACATACATCAAAAAGATAATCCATCATGACCAAGTTGGATTCATACCAGAGATGCAGGGATGGTTCAACATATGTAAAACAGAAAATATCATAAAACACATAAATGGACAGAAAAACAAAGCCCACACGATCATCTCAATTGATGCAGAAAAAGCCTTTGATGAAATCCAACATCTCTTCGTGCTTAAGGTCCCAGAGAGAATTGGACTGGAGGGATCATTGCTCAACATAATCAAAGTCATATACAAAAACCCACAGCCAACATCATCCTAAATGGAGAAAAGTTAGAAGGATTCCCCTTTAAGGTAGGAACTCAGCAAGGCTGCCCCCCATTACCACTCCTCTTTAATATAGTGCTTGAAACACTGGCTAGGGCAATAAGGCAAGAAAAGGAAATTAAAGTTATACTAATTGGAAAAGAGGAAGTCAAATTATCACTTTTTGCAGAAGATATAATAGTTTACCTAAGGGATGCTAAAAACTCCATCAGAAAACTCCTAGAAATGATTGAGTTTCAGTAAAGTGGAGGGATACAAAATTAACCTAGAAAAGTCAGTAGACTTCTTTACACCAACAAACAACTGAAGAAGGAATACAAGGAGATCTTCCCACTCACAATATCCTCAAAAACAATAAAATACCTAGGAACAAACCTAACTAAAGACACCAAAGATCTCTACAACAAAAATTATACACCCCTCATGAAGAAGACTGAAGAAGACATCAGAAGATGGAAAGACCTCACGTGCTCATGGATTGGAATAACTAATATAGTAAAAATGTCCATTCTACCCAAATTCTTGTACAGATTTAATGCAATCCCAGTTAAAATCCCGAAGACTTTCTTCACATTCTTGGAAAAAATCCTTAAATTCATATGGAAAAACAAAAGACCCTGAATAGCTAAAGCAAACCTGAGTGAAAAGATCAATACAGGGGGCATCTCTATACCAGACTTCAAACTATACTAAGGGCTATAGTCATAAAAACAGCCTGATACTGGCAGAAAAACATACCTATAGACCAATGGAATAAAACTGAAGATCCAAACTTGAGCACATACAATTTCAGCCACCTGATATTTGACAAGGGGGCCAAAAAGACTCAATGGAGGAAAGACAGCATCTTCAGCAAATGATATTGGTAAAACTGGATCACCATTTGTAGAAGAATAAAATTAAATTCCCACCTCTCACCCTGTACAAAAACCAACTCCAAGTAGACCAAAGTCCTCAACATGGAACCCAAAACTCTGAAGGTGAGAGAAGAAAAACTTGGCAACAACCTATAAGATATAGGTGTAGGAAAAGACTTTCTAAATCAGACAGCAGCTGCAAAGGAAATAAGGTCAGCAATTGACAAGTGGGACCTTATTAACTCAAAAGTTTCTGTACAGCAAAAGAAATAATCAGGGAAATGAAGGGAAAACCCACAGAGTGGGAGGAAACCTTCACTGCTGATATATGTGACAGAGCATTAATTTCCAGAATATATAAACTACTCAAAAAACAAAGAAGCAAGAAAACAAATGACTCACTCAAAAGCTAGAGTAAAGAGGTGAACAGAGACTTTGCAAGTGCGGAATTAGAGATGGCTGAGAAATATCTTAAAAGGTGTTCAATATTGCTAATAATTAAGGAAATGCAAAATAAAACTGCTTTAAAATATCATCTCACTCCAGTAAGGCTGGCTAGGAACAAGAAAACAAATGATACCAAATGCTGGAGAGGTTGTGGGGAAAGGGGAACACTCATCCAGTACTGGTGGAATTGTAAATTTGTACAACCACTATGGAAAGCAGTGAGGAGAACCCATCCAGTTCCAGGGGAGTCCAACGCCCTCTTCTGACCTCCGCGGCATTGCACGTCATGGGTGCACAGACTTGCATGCAGATAATACATTCATACACATATGGAAATAAATAAAAAAAAATTTAAAAAAAAGAGTCAAAATGAGCCTACCACCTGACTCAGCTCTTTGCTATTGTGAAGAGAGCTGCAATAAACATGGCTGTGCATGTATCACTGCAGTAAGATGGGTCTTGTGGGTATATACCCAGGAGTGGTATGGCTGGGTCAGGTGGCAAGTTCACTCTGAGTCTTCCAAGTGTTCTCCACACTGCTTTCCATAGTGGCTGTATGAGTTTACATTCCTACCAGCAGTGGATGAGTGTTCCCCTTCTGAGCCATCTCTAATTCCTCACTTGTGAAGTCTCTGTTCAGCTCTTTACTCCATCTATTGAGTGGGTAATTTGTTTTCTTATAAAAACAATAGTAGTTTATATATTCTGGAAATCTATGCTTTGTCAGATGTATCTGTGGTGAAGGTTGCCTCCCACTCTGTGGGCTTTCTCTTCACTTCCTTGTTTCTTTTGATGTCCAGAAGCTTTTGAGTTTAATGAGGTCCCATTTGTCAATAGTCGTCCTTCAGTCTTGCACAGCTGCTGTCTGATTTAGGAAGCCTTTTCCTATGCTTATGTCTTGTAGGCTGCTGCCAACTTTTCCTTCTATCACCTTCAGAGTTTTGGGTTTCAAGTTGAGGTCTTTGATCCATCTAGATTTGACTTTTGTACAGGGCAAGAGGTAGAGGTTTAATTTTATTCTTCTACAAATGCTGATTCAGTTTTGCCAACACCACTTGCTGAAGATGCTGTCTTTTCTCCATTGTGTCTTCTTGGCCCCCTTGTCAAATATGAGATGCTGAAATTGTATGTGCTCAAGTTTGGATCTTAAGTTTTATTCCATTGGTCAACAGGTCTGTTTATGTGCCAGTACCAGGCTGTTTTTATGACTATAGCCCTGTAGTATAGTTTGAAGTCTGGTATAGAGATCCTCCCCCCTGTATTGCTCGTTTAATTCAGGGTGCTTTTGGCTATGTTTGGGGTCTTTGTGTTTTTCCAAATGAAAATTAAGAACTTTTTCTCCAAGACTGTGAAGAAACTCTTGGGGATTTTAAGTGGGAATTTCTTAAATCTAAAAAAGAGTTTGGGTAGAATGGACATTTATTTACTAATAGTAATTTTCCCAATCCATGAGAATGGGAGGGTTTTTTCCATCTTCTGATGTCTTCTTCGTTTCTTTCTTCAAGGTGGGTTTAAATTTTTTTTGTAGAGATCTTTGGGTCTTTGGTTAGGTTGGTCGAGGTATTTTATGTTTTTGAGGCTATTGTGGTGGGAAGGTTTCCTGTAGTCCTTCTTCAGTTGCTTGATGTTGATGTAAAGAAAGGCTATTATTTTTCTCCAAGTTAATTTTTGTATCCTGCCATTTTAATGAAACTCTTAATCAATTCTAGAAGTTTTCTGGTGGAGTTTTTAGCATCTCTTAAGTGACAATCATATCATCAGCAAAATGGGACAGCTTGACTTCCTCTTTTCAATTAGTAATGCCTTTAATTTCCTTTCCTGCCTTAATTGCTCTAGCAAGTTTTCAAGCACTATATTGAAGAGGAGTGGTGACAGGGGGCACCTTGCCAAGTTTCCTTCCTTTAAAGGGAATCGTTCTGTCATTTCTCCATTTAGGATGGAGATTTGGCTGTGGATTTCCTGTATTGGCTTTGATTACACTGAGAAAAGATCCCTCCAATCCAAGTCCCCCTAGGACTTTAAGTATGAAGGGATGCTGGAATTTTGTCAAAGGCTTTTCTGTGTCAATTGAGATTGAAGGTGTGGTTTTTATGTTTCAGTCCATTTATGAGTTTATGATATTTATTGATTTTCATATATTGGAAACATCCCTCCCCTGCGTCATCTGGGTATGAATCCCCTGATCATGATGCATGATCTTGATGTGAGTCTTATATTTGGTGTGCAAGTATTTTGTTGAAGTATTTTTGGCATTGGTGTTCATTAAGGAGATGGGACTATAATTCTCATTTTTAGTTATATCTTTGCCAGGTTTTGATAATAGAGTTCCGCTTGAATCCTATCCGACTGTGGGGGAGAATTTCTCCGCTGTTTTGTAGTCCTGAACAATTTGAGTAAATAATAGTCATACGATCTTTTTGGAAATGTGTTGATCAATTCTAGTTGTTAAGAGACCATCGGGGCCTGGGCTTTTTTTAGTTTGGAGATTTCTTATTACATCTCCAATTTCTTCATATAGGATGGGTCTGTTTAAGTTGATGAGCTCTCTTGGTTGAGCTTTGGTGATTCCCAGAATTTCAGATATTCTTCCCTTTCTCCTAGGTTTTCAAACTTCAATAGCGTATGGTTTTTGAAGTATTCCGGTATGATTCCTCCTGGAGCTTTTCATTGTCTTTTGTGAGTTTCCCCCCTTTCAACATGGATTCTATTGATTTGGGATTGTCGTTTTTTCCCTTTTTTAACTAAGCTAGAGGTCTGTTTATCTTTTTTATTCTCTCAACGAACCAACTTTTGGATTCGTTTGAGTTCTTTTTTTTTTGGTATTGTTATCTTTGTTTCTATTTTTCATTTATTTCTGCTCTGATGTTTGTTGATTTGTTCCCTTCTGTTGTGATTAGGGTTCCATTTGCTGTTATCTTTCAGTAGTTTTTAGATGGCAAGTGTGTTTAGATCTGTTAGATTTTTACTTTTTCCTCGTTCTGTTTTTTATAATGAAAGGCCCCTGGATATAAATTACATTTTAGGACTGCTTTTAAGTATCCCCATAGGTTTTTGTGTTGGATTATCATTGTCATTCAGTTTGTTTCCAGGAGATTTAATCCCTCTTCTAGGTCTTTTTTTTTTTTTTTTTTTTTGGAATTTTTTTGAAAGACAGGGTCATCCTCTCTATACCCAGCTGGTCCTGGAACTACGCTAGTAAGACAGTTGCCTTGAACTACAAAGATCCCTCGCCTCTGCTCCCACTGGAGTGCTAGGAATAAAATGTGGTCTGTGCCACCATGTCCTGGCTTATTTCTTTCTTTCGTTCTTCCTTGGACCATTATTATTCAGGAAGTTTGTTGTTTTAGTCTCCATATGTTCTTGTAAGATAAGTACGGTTTTAAATCCGGGTTATATTTTTATTGCAACGTGGACTGGACAGAATGCGATGAAATTATTATCAATCCTTTTTTGTAGTTGTTAGGGGTTTTGTTTTTTTTTTCTGTGTCCCAGTAAGTGGTCGATTTTGGAGAATGTTCCATGGGGTGCTGAGTAGAAAGTGTATTCTCTGTTATTCAGGTGGAATACTTGGTAGATGTCTGGGGGGTGAATTTGGTGTAACATAAAATTCAGTTCAGATGTTTCTCTGTTTATTCTTTGTCCAGTTGACCTGTCCAAAATGCTCAGTGGGGTACCGAAGACCCCTACTATGAGTGTATTGGGGTTAATCTGTGCCTTAAGGTCTTCGAGAATTTTCTTTATAAAGTTTGGTGCACCAAAGTTTGGTGCATATATATTCATGATTGTGAAATAATCATGATTGTGAAACAATTGACCATGGTCAATTGTTCCTTTGATAGAGATGTAATAGCTTCGTTTGTCTCTTCTGATTTCTTTGACTTTGAAGTCTATTTTGTCTGATATTAAAACAGTAACACCTGCTTTCCTTTTGGTACCCTTTGCTTGAATGATTTTTTTTTTCCATCCTTTCCTTTAAGGTGGTGCCTTCCTTGACAATGAGATGTGTTTCTTGTAGACAGCATAATAGATGGGTTTTGTTTCCTAAGATCCAATCCCTCCCATTCTAGGTCCTTTATTTTTTTTTTTTTTTTTTTGTTTTTTTAAGACAGGGTCTCCCTTAATCCAGCTGGTCCTGGAACTACGCTGTGGACAGGCTTGCCTTGAACGTCAGCAAAGATCCACGCCTCTGCGCTCCCATGGTAGTGCTAGATTAAAAATGTTCTTGTGGCCACCATGCCCGGACTCTTTTTTATTCATTGTATCTTTGTATTTTTTTTTTTTATTTCATTTTCTTCATTAAATATTCAGTCTATGAATGTCTTTTGATTGGGGTGTCTAGTCCATTAATTTTTAACGTTATAACTGAAAGATATGTATTGCTTCCTTTCACCTTAATGATCATTTGCATTTTTGTATAGGGTCTTCACTCTGTCAGTTATGCTTATTATTATTTTCTTTCTTTAGTTTCTTGGGGATAGTTTCTCCTTCCTTCTGTCCTTTTAATTGCTTCAAGTATTTTTTTTTTTTTTTTTTTTTTTTTTTTTTTTTTTTTTTTTTTTTTTTTTTTTTTGTCATGGAAGGTTTTTTTCGCTCCTTCAACTATAATCAACATTTTTGCAGGGTATAGTAACCTGGATTGGCATCTATAGTCCTTTAACACTGGAAGTGCTTTGCTCCATGGTCTTCTTGTTTTCATAGTTTGCACTGAGAAGTCAGTTGTAATTCTGATGGGTTTCCCTTTATATGTAACTTGTTGTTTTTCTCTTGTGGCTTTCAGAATTTTGTCTTTGTTTTGGGCATCTAGCATTTTAACTATGATATGGCATGGAAAGTTTCTTTTCTGATCTTCTCTGTTTGGAGTTCTATGTGCTTCTTGTATTTGTATTGGTTTGTCGTTTTTTCGTTTGGGCAAAATTTTCACCTATTATTCTGATCAATACCATTCTCTTGGGATTCTTCTCCTTCCTCTACCCCTATGAAGCAGAGGTTTGATCTTTTCATAGTGTCCCACAATTCCTGGTTGTTCCACTTTTGTGTATTTTAAATTTTTATAATCTTTACTTGAGGTTATTAGTTGTTCTGTGTTATCTTCCAGGTCTTATATTCTTTGTTCTGCTTCCTCCATTCTACTTCTGAGGCTTTTTTCCATTCCTTTCCTCTTGATTGGATGAATGTTTGATTTCCTTTTTCATTTCATCTTGTGATTTCTTTAGTAATTCCACTTCCTTTTGGAGCTTCTCAATCTCTTCCTGTAGCTCTTTGCTTCACTGGTCGATTTCCTTTTTTTTTCAACATGGGATTTTTTTAGTGCTTCTACTTCCTTCCAGAGTTTGTCATTTTCTCTCTGTATTTCTTTCTGGCATTTGTCAAATTCTCTCTCTCTCTAGGTCCTTCTTGAGTTTTTCATTCTCTCTCCTTAGTTCTCTGACTTGTTCTTTATATTCTTTGATTTCTTTGAATATGTCTGAAATTGTTCCTCTAAGATCTGTGTCCTGGGCTGTCCCCAGGGGCATCCCACTGTAGGAATCTCCCACAGGGTTTGTAGAGCTTGGTGTGGGATTGTCCTGCACTTTTCCCATGTTGTCCCTTACTCATGTCCCTGGTATGTGGGTTTCTCTTTGCCTGTATTCCAATGTGAATCCCAAATGCCTCTTCACTGTCTTGAAGGCTTGCTTTGCTTGCCTCCTTCAGATGCCTTCGTTTTTTGTTTGATTTGTTTTTCTCCTTGTTTAATGGAGTGTTGACTTGTCTAAGTTTTAGACTTTCTATTGGAATTCTAACTCACTCTTCCCTTTTTGTTCTGAAGGTTCTCAAAAGAATCCACTTGGACACTTCCTCAGCAATTCCAGTAGGTGGGGAGGGGGGGCCTGTTTAGCTTCAGGTGGTCCTGGGAAATCCTCGATCTAAGCTCTGTGCAGTCCCCAATCAATATTATTCCTCATCATATGACTTTCACTACAGGCAGCCTGCCATAGCTCCCAAACTGGAATTCATCCATTCTGTCATTTGTGTCAAAGCCTATTGTGCTGAGTTAGTGTTCCCAGATGTTCCTTAGTGGAAGTTCATTACTAAGGTCCAGTCAACCTATTTAGAATCCCTCGCTATAGGAAGAACACTTTGCTCGCTCTGAATTAGTTGGCAATGTTTATTAAGATAAGAATGGGATCAGCTGTCCATTTAGTCAGTTCTATGATGGATTTTGTCTGCTTGATTTTACATGAGTGTTGCACATACTTTAACCACTGCTTTAGGTTCATTTAAGGTGATGTCATACTTCCTCTATAATGGCCTGTTGCATTTGAATAAATGGTCATTTTGCTTTTGAATTTGCACCCTGCCATGTGTCCTTGTGCTGTGGTTTCATGTGCTTGCTTTCTCCATGGCCTGTCTCAACTTGGAACTGACTGCTTACTACATAGCTCTATAATACTTGTTGAAATCTAGTATAGTAATCCACTCACATTGTTGTTTTGCTCAGGGTTACTTTGGCTATCTGGGAATTTTCTGTTTCCATATGTATTTCAGGATTTTTTTTTAACTCTCTAAAGAATTTCGTGACAATTTTGATTGGTACTGCATTGAATCTATAAATGGCTTTTGGTTGGATCCTCATTTTCATAATATTAATTCTTCCAATTCATGAGTATGGTAAATCCAACTTCTGTTGTCTTCCTCAATCTCTTTCTTTAAAGATTTAAATTTTGCATTGTGGAGTTGTTTAAGGTCTTTGTCAGGTTTACTCTGAGGTTTTTTGTTTGTTTGTTTCTTTTTCTGAGACTATTGAGAATCTGAGGATTTCCATGCACTCCTTGTCCACTTGCTTGTTATTGGTATATCAAAAGGCTGCTTACTGATTTCTGTATGTTAATTTTATAACCTTCCAGTTTGCCTAAAGTGTTAATCATTTCTAGGAGTTTTCTTGTAGAATTTTTGGCCTTAGGTATAATATCACATCATCTGCAAAAAGGGATAATTTAACTTGTTCTTTTCCAATTAGTGTCCCTTTAAATTCCTTCTTTTGTCATATTGTTCTAGCAAAACTTTCAATCACTATATTAAAAAGGAGTGGACATAGTGGGCAGCCTTTTTATGGTTCCTGATATTAATGGGAATGCTTACAGTTTTTTGTTTGTTTTGTTTTGTTTTGCTTCATTTAGGATGATGTTGACTATAGGTTTGGTGTATATAGTTTTAATTATATGTTACCTCTAGTTCAATTCCCTCTGGGAGTTTTTACATAAATGTATGTTGAATTTAGTCCAAATACTTTTCTGCATCTGTTGAAATCTCCAAGTGATATTTTGCCTTTAACACCATTTACATGGCTTATGACATTTATTGAATTAAATATACTGAACACTCCCTGCTTCTCGTGAATAACCCTCACTTGATTGTGGATGATGTTTTTGATGTGTGTATGGTTTGCAAGTATTTTGTGAAATTTTTTGAATATATTTCATTAAGTATATGTGTTTATAATTTTCTTCATTGGTTGTATCATTACCTGGTTTTGGTATTAGAATAATGTTGGCATCATAGAAGGAATTTGGAATTTTCACTCTATTTCTATCCTTTTAAATAATTTAAGTAGCAGCGGATATAGATCTTCTTTAAATATCTGATAATATTGTGCTGTAAATCCATCTGGACCTGTGGTTGTTTAGTTGGGAGGTTTTGTATTACTCTTCCAACTTCCTTATATGATCTGGGTCTGTATAAACTGCTGATTTCTTCCTGATTTAGCTTTGGTGATTCCCATGATTTTCATATACATCAATATCTTTTAGGTTTTCAAATTTCATTCTAAATAGGTTTTTAATGTATTCCTTTATAATGTTCTTGACCTTTCACTTGTCTCTTGTGATAATTCCCCTTTAATCTGTGATTTTGTTGATTTGGAGTTGCTCTTTCTTTTGGTTAACTGGACTAAAAGTCTATCTTGCTTACATTTTCATAGAAAAGCAAGATAGACACTGATTCTTTGTATTATTTTCTAGGCTAAAAATCTATCTATCTTGCTTATCTTTTCCTTGAAAAGATAAATTCACTGATTCTTTGTATTGTTTCCTTTGTTCCTATTTCATTAATTTATACTCTGATTATTGTTATTTCTTTTTGTCTGCTGGGTTTAGGTTTCATTTGTTGTTACCATTCAAGTGTCTTGAGTTGTACTGTTAAGTCCTTTATTTGTGCTTTTTCTGATTGTTTAATGTAGGCACTTACATCTAAAAACCTCCCTCTCATGATTGCCTTTAAATTGTCCCAGATGTTTTGTTGTGTTGTATTGTTCTTTTCATTTAATTCCAGGAATACTTTTACTTCTTTCTTAATTTTTCCTTTGACCCATTCATCATTCAGAAGTATGTTGTTTAACCTCCAATAGTTCATGTGGTTACTAACACTTCTTCTGGTGTTGATTTTAAACTTTATTATATTGCACTCAGATAGAATTTATGAAAATATTTCAAAATTTTTATTTGTTGAGGTTTGTTTTGTACTCCATTATGTAGTCAATTTTGCAGATATTTCCATGGGGTACTGAATAGAAAGTATATTCTTTGGTGTTTGGGTAGAATATTGGTAGTTATCTGGTTATCTGTTAAGTCCATTTGATGTATGTTATTGGTTTAATTCAGATATCTCTCTTGTCCAGTTAACCAGTGTAATGGAGACAGTGAGGTACTGAAGCCCTTTACTATTTGTGAGTTAGGATTAATCTGTGTCATAAAGTCCTGTAGTAATGTTTTTATGAAGTTGGGTGTAGCTGAGTTTGCTGCATATGTGTTCATGATTATAATACCTTCTTGGTTAATTGTTCCTTTGATGATAATGAAGTGACCCTCTTTATCTTGTGTGATTAGTTTTGATTTGAAATCTATTTCATCTCATATGAGAATTGTGACTCCTGCTTGTTTTCCAGTGACATTTACTTGGAATATTTATTTTCATCCTTTCGCCTTAAGGTAGTACCTTTCCTTGGAGGAGAAACAGGTTTCTTGCAGAAAAAAAAATATAGATTTACTTTCTTAATCCATTCAGCGAACTATGTCCTTTGACTGGGGAGTTCAGACCATTGATATATAATATCGTCATTGAAAGATGTGTATTGGTTTGCATCATTTTAAATTCTGTTTGCATTCTTGCTCTAACTTTGTTGTGCCACAGTTATACTTTCAGTTAATTTCTTTCTGTTACCACTGAGGTATAGTCATTCCATTCTTTAGCTCATTGTATTGCTTCAAGAATTCTTGAAATCTGTACTTTTGTGGACATACAGTCTCTCAGCTTATCTAGGTGGTAAAAGATTTTTCTTACCCCTTCAACTACAGTAGCTATTTCTTCTGGGTAAAGTATTCACAGTAGGCATCTATGGCCATTCAAAACTAGGAATATTTTGGTGCAGGCTTCTGTCTTTCATCATTTGTATTCAAAAATCTGCTGTAATTTTGATAGGTTATACTTTACATGTGAATTTTTTTTTCTTTTTTAGGTTTCAGTATTCTCTGTTTGCTCTCTAAGTTTAGTGTTTTTACTATGTTATGCCATAGTAAGTTTCATTTTTTGTCCTGTCTATTTTGTGTTCTATTTGATTCTTGTGTTTGTATGGGCATGTCTTTCTTTGGTGATATTTTCTTCTAAAATCCTGTTGAAGATCTGTCAGTAACATTGTCCTAAGATTCTTCTCCTTCCTGATATCAATGATGTGTAAATTTGATCTTTTCATGGTGTCCAACAATTCCTGCTTATATTATTAATGCATTTTTAATTTTTTCATAACTTTTCTTGAGTGGTCCAATTCTTCAATGTTAGGGTCAACTCTTGACATTCTGTTTTCCATTTCGTTTTTTCTATTGCAAAGCTTTCTCCTGTCATTTCTAATTGGAATAGTGAATGTTTCACTTTTCATTTCAGTCTTGGTTTTCTTCAATATTTCTATATTTTTTTGTGAAATTTCATTATTCGAAAGTTTATCCATAGCCTTGTTTTAAAGTTCTTTGATTTTCTGGTGTGTTCTTTGAATTTGTTGAATCTATTTTGATAATGCTTATGATTGTTCTTTAAATTCGTGTCTGGGTTATCTCTAGGGGATTCTCATTGTAGAACACTTCACTCTGTCTGGCAGTGTTTAGTAATGAGAAATTATTTGGGTTTCTCATATTATTTTTTTTGGTGTATTTTGGCATGTAGATTTCTTATTATTTTTGGTGGTTTTGGTATGTGGATTTCTTCTCTTGTTTGTGATTCTGGTGTGAGAATCAAGCCTTCCATTTTGAGTTGATATCTGATTCTCTTTGTAATCACTATGAGGGTGCCTTGGTTGTTTTCTTATTGGGTATGAAAAGCTGCTTGGTCAATGTGCTTCTGGTTTCTCTTTTGATTTGACATTGGAGGGGCAAAGAGGCTCTAGTCCAGCTGCTTAGGAGTTTGCCCAGAGGCCCAGGTCAGGAGACAATCTGATGCTCTCAGATTTCTTCCTAAGATCTTGGTCCCTTTAGCAAGCAGGCACAGGATTTGGAAAGTTTGCTAGGAAGATGCTGGATTCAGTTATTGTCGGCCAGTCTAGTAAATGACCAGGAAGCCTAGTGCTGGAGCAGTGGGAGTAAGTGATCCCAATGAAGCTTATGGCATAATGTGAAAAGCTCACCATCGTGCACAGGCATGATTCAGGCACATTCAGACAGTCTGGAAAGCTCTGGGCCCCAATTAAATGGCAAAGAAATCTAACCCTGCAGCAGTGCTAGGGACTTCAGATGGTCTCAATGTAGAGTGAATGGGCATGGTGCAATTTGTAGAGCTCCCAGCCATGCTGAGATAAGAGGGAAGTCCAGAGATCTGGGTGTTAAAGCAAAAGCTGGCCTGTGCCCAAGATTAGAACAACAGGATGCATATGTTGGATTTTTCCAGACTATACTGGAGTCAAGACATATGTTTGAGTAATTTTTAAACAGAACCTGTAGATACTAAGAGCAGGACAAACTAATAAATTAATTTTCCTTGATCCTAAACTCTTCTTATCATGTTATTTGATTTTTTCCTTAGGTAAATCTTTGCCTCAATCGGTGCAGTCATGGACTAAATATTTATTTGGAAACTGTTCTGTACCAAGAACCAAATTTCTCTTCCAGCCCATTCCAATATCTTTAGCTTAGAGAGTGAGAGGGAGAGAGAGAGAGAGAGAGAGAGAGAGAGAGAAGAGAGAGAGCGAGAGAGAGAATATTTCAGAATTAAAACTATACTCCAATGAAAGGTTGAAAATAAAAATGTATCTGACAATTTCAGCTTCCAGAGTTACAAAACCAATGATCATTTGAGATAAAGAATCAAAAGACACCAGGGAATATATATATACCCAGTAGGAAAAATCAGTAAAGATGTTTCAATACTATATAAACAATATTTTATAGAAATAAATAAACATATCTCAAAATAAATAATTCAGTAATAAGATAAATATAACAGATACGTAAAAAAATCTTAAAAAAATAAATGGAGAAATATTTCAGGAAATATATATATATATATATATATATATATATATATATGATTAACATGTAAACAGTAGAAATTCCAGACCAGGAAATGGGAGCAGATGGAAGAAGTTAATACATAATTAAATCATGAAATACTATTTCTATTAGTGTCAGAAATAGCCAACCCTGTAAACTTACACTCCAAATGATTAATGGGAAATATTGTACTCCTGGGACTACTAATGTAAAATTTGTAAAATATATGTACATATGAACATAGAGATAATACAGTTTTAAGTTTTTAAAAGGAAAAGACCTCTATTGCCTCTTATATAGTATTGGGATAACAACGAGGGCCTCATCTGAAAAGAAGAGTGAGAGGACAAACATGTCAACTGGACATGGTTTTGTCATGAATTAGAAACACAGTCCTGGTGACACTATACCTTCACTAGATTTAAACAAGTAATTATACAAGTGATAGTCATGGAATGATAAATATGTGTAAAATGTATACATTCTTAAATCTGAAACATTTTGTACTTTTTTCTTAGGATATTATATTTAATTAAATTACCTAATGAAAGCAAGTAAAATGGCAAGATAAAAGTTGTGGACGAAAACTAAGGAAGAATTCAACTTTGTACCTATTGTTAAAATACAGAATAGAAGCCAGAAATATAAAATAAAGTTAAGAAAAATCTTGTATGTGAAGTTATAAAAAGGACAAAATGGGATATCAAAAATAACATACAACTGTACTTCACATTCTACAACAAACAAAAAGATTTGTGTAGAAGCCAAGAATTTTAACCTGAAAGTTAAAAGATTACTTGTTTCTGAACATGCCTTCTGAATAATAGTTGAGCAATTATTTTCCAACAGGGATAAAGTATAAAGCACAATTGAAATAAAAATTTTCAAAGAAACAGGAGCAACTATACCAAGAACCAGGGCAATAAGAATCAGTTGGTAGACTGTTTACTTTACAAGCAAGAGTTTGAGTTCAGTATCTAGAATCCAAGGATAAAAGCCACATACGGTAGCATCTACTTCTGGTCCCAGTCTTGGAAAGGTAAAGATAATGTGGGGTTTACATGTTGCTTTGCATGTTCTAGAACAGTAAGATAATGTGGGGTTTACATGCTGCTTGGCAAGTTCTAGAATAGTAAGAGAACTTGTCCCCCCAAAATATGTGTACTTCGCTTGAGGAAAGGCACTAGACATTGTCATCTGATACATGCATGCGTGCACACACACACTCACACATGCACTGGTGTATCTAAGAAAACACACAGAGGCACACAGATGCATAAACAAAATCACAGACACAAAGAAAAGGTGAATTAACTTTCTCAGAAAATTCACTAAAAAACAAAATAAAACTAATAAAATGATAATCATAAACACAAGTAATAGAAAGAAGAGTAGTAATATCTTCCTATGAATCAAGGGAAAAATAGATATTAAAGAAGTGATGAAATAATTCCTTTAAAATATAAAAGATGATTACTAAATAAATATTCAATAGTTAGAAATAAAACAAAGATATTCTTTAACAGTCAAGTTGAACATCTGAAAACATGGAGACTACAGTCATTACTGAAGTTCTGCATCAATAGATTGTCATAGATCAGGTAGATCTGTTCACTAGGACTCCTACAGAGAAAGAAGATGCAAGGTTGTGGTCCTCACTGCATTCCCATGCTTAGAGAATAAACTGCATCTCTGAGAATATGTGAGTACATGAGAGTACCATCTTCAACTTGAAGCTTTGCCTCACAGTATTAGGAAATTATTTGCCTTTCCTGATTACAACTTGACAGGAACAAAATAGTTACCTGATAACCATGACATTCCTTACTAATTCAGAGTTTTTGTTTGTTTTTTGTTATGTTTTGTTTTGTTTGGTCTGGAGTTAATAAGTACTGTCCCTCCTAGATCCTCAGAGTGTTGAGACTTGGTTTTGTTGTTGTTGTTGTTGTTGTTGTTGCTTTGTTATTGTTGTATTTTCATGTGTGGGCACATACATATGTTGGTATATGAGACCTAGTGTGCATATGCATCTATATCTCTATCTCTATCTCTATCTATATCTATATCTATATCTATAGATATAGATATATATCTATATATATATATATAGATAGATAGATATAGATATAAGATAGATACTATAAAAGTACGGTGGAGGGAACACAAAAACAAAAATGAGCAAAAAAAAGAGACTAAAACAGTGAGTTTCTCCCTAAAACAATAATTCTCTGCTTTGGAAAAACTCTAGAAAGACTCAGAAAAAGATGCAAGGCATGTATGGCAGAATGCATTAACGAAGCGTTGGGTAGGTAGGGGACATGGAAAGGAAAAAATTATCTAAATTGGATTGAAAAATGATGTATGAAAAAAAGTTATATATATATATTATAATATATATGTAATATATATATTTTTTTTTTTTTTTCTCTCTCTGACTACAGAGATTGTGATTATAGCTAATCCAGCAGGGCAATTTGCTCGAGGGATTCCATTTCTTCTTCCTGGCATCGTGTTTAAAAGTGAATCGCCATGCCCTTCCAGCATTTATATTGGTGCTGGGCATTTGGACTTCAGTCCTTACACTTGCAAAGCTCACTGAGGCATTTTTCATCCCAGATGTTTGTTTTTCTAAACCTTGTTTGTGGCACAGAAAATAAGAAAGAATTCCATCAGAATTCAGATGCCTGTGTTCTAAATCAGAATTTGACTAAAATTGATGCCTTCACATTTATACCATAACACGTTGTGGTTGTTTGAATAATCATGTCCCCCATAGGCTTTAAGAATTCAAACATTTTGTTGCTGGCACTGTTTTGGGATATCTTACAAGGTGTGGCCATGCTAGAGGAAGTACGTCATTGGAGGTGGGCTTAGTGAGTTTAACAAGCCTTGCAGGCTCCAGTTGCTCTTTCTTAACTTCCTGTACTTATTGTGAGATGTGAACCTTGGCTTTCTGCTCCAGCCCCTGCCACCATGACTCCTGCCACAATGGACTCTAGTTCCCTGGAGCTGTCAATCTTAAACTTAAATAATCTCTTCTTTTTATAAGTTCCCTTGCTCATGGTGGTTTTATCACAGCAACAGAAAAGTGACTAATACAGTGTTTGGTACCAGAGAGTGGGCTGTTGGCTGTGAAGAACCTGACCAAGTGGGTGTTTTAAGAAATGTGCAAGAGCTTGGACCTTTGGGCTAGAAAAAAACTGTTGACTACTCTAAATAGAGCTTAATAGGCCATTCTAGTTGAAGCCTGAAAGAAAGCAGTGCTGCAAAAATTGTAGTTCCAGAGGAAAATAAAGACTTAAGCAGCAGCTAGGATATTTTGGCAAAGAGTCTGGCCACAGTTCGCCCATGGCCCAAATGCTTGCCTGATGCTAAGTTGAAAAGCAAGGACTAATTTCTTTGGTGGAGGATATTTCAAGACAGCCTAATGTAGAAATGGTGGTGTGGCTATTAATGGTGAATATTATACAGGTCTACAGTGAAAAAGAACATATGGGGTAGAAATACAGAAAGTACAGTTTGGATTAGAAAAGTGCACTAGGGAGATTAATATTGGAGCCAAGACGTGTGAAAGAGCAGATCCCTTTGATAAGATTAAAGTGATTAATGAGAGGCCTAGATATTTACAAGTAAACAATGGAAAAATGAGATTAAAATGATTAAGGAGAGGCCTTGAGATTTACAAGTATACAATAAAAACTTTAGGGCAAGACCACACCCAGCTAAGCCTCCAGCTTTTGAAATGAAAATACTGAAAGGGCAGAGAAAAGTAGCAAATGTGGTTGAAGTAGGACAGAATTCATCCCAAACTTGGAGCTAAACTCCATAGTTTCATTCACATGGTGCTGGCTTTAGGGGCATGAAGGATGCAAGAGTGAAAGGGTCATTGGTTCTTCCTCTGTGGTTTCAGAGAGCCATAGAGGCCAGGCAGAGTGCAGCAGGGGTGTCCCTGAATAAAGAAAGCCCTAATAGGCCATTGTGTGAAGCTGTGAATGTCAAGCCTGGTTGGTATCGGAGAGCCCAAGAAGACATTTGAGATGCCAGAGCTGTGAGATATTTGCCAGGGAGAGCTACATGCAGGGAGTGGCACCAGCCTAAGGAAGAGATGTATGTTGCAAGCAAAGCTGGAAGAGCTGAGCCATCTAAGCCCTTTGGAATTAAAGTCCCAGAAGTCACACATGGAGCTACTCAACTTGGTGTTTGTCCTGCTGGTTTTTGGTCCTGTTTTTGTCCAGTATTTTCTCACTATGCCTCTATTCCTCCCTTTTGGAATGGTAAAAACGATGGGGACTTGTAAGATTGGACTAAATGCATTTTGCATTTTACATGGTCAGGAGCTTATGGAGGCCAGGGAGTGAATGTGGTGGTTTGAATGAGCATGTCCCCCATAGGCTTTAAGTATTCAGACATTTTGTCCCTGGTTGGTGGCACTGTTTTGGGAGATCTTACAAGGTGTGGCCATGCTAAAAGAAGTATGTCACTGGAGGTGGGATTAGTGAGTTTAACAAGCCTTGCAGGCTCCAGTTGCTCTCTCTTGACTTCCTGTACTTATTGTGAGATGTGAACCTCAGCTTTCTGTTCCAGGCCTGGCCACTATGTCTCCCACCACAATGGACTCTAATTCCCTGGAACTGTCAATCATAAGCTCAAATAAACTCTTCTTTTTATAAGTTCCCTTGGTCATGGTGGTTTTATCACAGCAACCGAAAAGTGACTAATACACACATTTTATGAAATTTGAAGAAATGAATTCCTGTTCTGTGGTTTCATTTATGCAAATGCAGTGTTAAATGAAACTAGTATTAAGCTGGGCTTGGTGGTGCACTCCTTTAATCCTAGCACTCAGTAGGCAGAGGCAGGAGGATCTTTGTGAGGTCAAGGCCAGCCTGGTCTACAGAGCAAGTGAATATGAATACAACTTCAGATCAAAATACTTGAGCAAATATGTACCAGAGAAATTTCATAAAGGGAAGACCTAGAGTATTTTAAGAGATAAAGTGTACTGGATAGCTTTAGTTGTAAAGTTGACACCCCTGTGGGAAGAAGACTCAACTGGGAAATTTCCCCCATTGGAATGGCTTGTGGCCTATGTCTGTGGTGTATTTTCTTGAATGTTGAGTGATGTATGAGGTATTTTCTTGACTGTAAGCAGTGCCACCCCAAGACAAGTTGTTCTGTATTATATAAGAAAGCAGGCAGAGCATAGGGCAGGGGAGCAAGTCAGTAAGCTGTATTCCTCAATAGCCTGTGCTGTAACTCCAACCTTGAGTTCCTACCCTGAGCTTCCTCAGTGATCAACTGTGACCTTGGGAGGTGTAATTCATATTTTAGTATAGGTAGCTAATTCTATTATATAACATATTATAAAGCACAAATTAAGAACCTAAAATTTAAAAAAGAGTAACCACCTACATTAGGAAATTATAACATTCTCCCTCTTTTGTAAGACAAACCTGGCAATAAAGAACAAATTGGTAAAATATCTACAGTAACATAGCTAACAATGAATGCCAGGGCACGACAGCTCACAATTACAGAATACACAATGTTTCCTTGTTCAGATATAGTGTCTATAATACTTTATTTTTTATTGGACCTTAAAGGAGGCCAGTGATTTCTAAGAAAATTTTAACTGATTTTTAAAAAAGTATGCAGTGTGATTCATCTGCCTTAATTAAAGCCAAAATCAGTTAAAATCAACAATGGAAAGTAAATGACTAAGGCAAAACTTGCATAAAGAAGAAAGTAGATTTGAAATTTTAGTAATAAATTAAAATTTAGATATATTAAAATTATATTCTTTGCATCCTATGGGATGCAATTAAAGACTACCTAGAGTGCCATATGATATCATGAAAATCAGTGAGATGATCTGATAACCTATGACCTACAGACACAAACAGCTTGGTCAATAAATGATTCCAAGTTTGTTTGGTGTAAATGACCTTGAACATCTTAAAAAATATGTTATGAAATTTAAAAAATGAGACTTTGCAGTTGCTGTCAATATGTTCCTAAAAATAGTTTTTGACACAAATGTCAATAAAATGAAAAACATACAGCAATCATTATAAAACATACATGAATCATTACAAATAAGAAGCCATCTGAACATTCTATTAGTTTACATCATAAAAAATGAGTATATTACAGAAATACATGATTATTCAGTGTTTGGGAGCATTCAAGTAATTAAATAATATCAACAACAACAAAAACCCCAACTGGTTCTCTCAATAGATAAGTGAATTGAACTTGGTGATAAATTAATGAATGTATATTAATATGATATTATATGTTTTAAATAATGTTCTTGTAGCTTTAACATTTCATTATTTATGTTTGTTTAAATTGGAGATGGAATGTAAATGTATCTAAATAATTCAAAATCTATATAAATATAATCTATAAATTATTCTTATCACATAAATTATATGTATAACACGAAAAAATTCTGTAGAGCTTTGAATATTTTTAAATTGAAAAAATATCCAAATGGAAAATATATGGGAATAATTCTGTAAGACATTTGTTATAATTCCCTCAGAAAATATAAATAGTGAAAGATATGAGGAGACAATCAGATTCTCTAAGACACTCCACCAGCTATATTCTGTCCATTATTAGCATTAGCATGCATCTTCATTTGCTTGTTCACTTCCCTCTGAAATCCTGAATTAGAGACAGTTTTCTGAACACATCTTTTCATTATGAGAACTCTCCAGTGGATGAACTTGGACCAAGGGGTACGTGGGTACAAACATTTGATTGTATAGGACTCAGCATATAGAGCAGAATGCATCAAATCCAGCAAGGGAGATAATGAAAGTGTTGAGATATTGGAGGGGGTTTAAATTTGATTAACATCTATTACCCCAAATTCCGAAAATTCAATTAAATATTTTGAAATAAATAATAAGTAACTGATAGTGATACCGCAAACCCCTAAGTGAAGCTCCATGGCTTCAGAATGCTTACTCTGAACTGTACAGAATTTCACTGAGATGTATAGAGTTTAGGACCAGATGCTAGTTTATGATGTTTTTATTTGTCCATCATTGGAATAATGTGATTTTATTTAAAAATTAAATTATTTCAACAGAAAATAGCAAACAGGAATTAGGACAAAGTCAACAACCTTATCGGCACTTAGGAGATGTATAAGGAGTGAGGAGTGTGAGGTTGTAAGCCCTCCTAAATTGGGGATTTTCTAGGAAGCCAACTGAGGTAGAAGTTCCAAGAAAGTTGCTGCACTCAGGCTCCTATTGATACTGGTCACAAGCCTCAGTTTATCTGGAGATGCTTCTACTGATACCAGACACAGATCCACCTGTGCCCATTCCCCTACCTTCCCATACCCATTTCATTGTAAGCCCAGTTTCTTGTGTGCTTGGGTATAAAAACTGCCACTTTAGGACATTCTGCTTGCTGGTCATCCTAATCCCAACACAGGCAGGCTAGCTGCCATGCCTGAAATAAACCCAACTTCCTTCTCATTGGAGTCCTGACTCTTTCTTATTGCAAAATGAACCTATCAAGGAGGTTGGTTTAAATGTTCCAAATTCTTATTATGGTGAGGAATTAAGGAAGAAATGGAGATAATGTATAATAATATTTCAAATTTATCAGTTTATTTAAATGTGCAGATGTGAGAGAACCTGAAACATTAATTTTCAGAAAAATGCTAAATTAATGGAAGATGTAGTTGGTTATTTGTTATCAAAATTTTTAGCACAACATTACAAAAAGATTTGAATAACAAACTAAGAAAAAAGAAGATAAATGGGTGAAGGAACCACAGAATAAGAATTCAAAATTAATAGTAATTAAATGGTGCTTATAAGGTTGTAGCCCACCTAAGTCGGGGATTTCAGGAAGTCAACTGAGACAGAAGTCCTGAGAAATAATTATGCTGGACCATGCTCCTACAATCTGAGAAAAGTTGCTGCAATATCCCACAATCATACCTCACTGGAGACCAAATGCAGGCCTCAGTCTCTCTTGAGATGCTCCTACTGAAACCCATTACCTGTCCCTGTTTACCTGGAGATGCTTCTACTGATATTGGCCACAGACCCATCAAAGCCCATTCCTCCATCTCCTCTCCCCCACTTCCTTGTAAACTCACTTCCTTGTGTGCCTGGGTATAAAACTACAATATTGGGGACATTGTAACACTAGTCATCCCAATCCAGGCCACTGCCATGCCTAAAATAAACCCAATTTCTTTCTCATCGGAGTCCTGATATATTCTCCTCAGTGTGCTGAGTCTCCTGTCAAAATGAACCTAATAATGCTCATTTTAGAAGGTATGATAAGTACAAAAACAACACCAAAATTAATATATTCCATTACATAGGAGCTGACCAAGATGGCCTCACTATTCACCTAGACATGATAATGATTTAGGCAGCTTTTGTTGGCAGAGACAGGCCCTGATCTTCTTTGAGAATTGGCATTAGAAAAATTGCACTGTAATTCACTGTGCCTTTGAGTTGTAAACCTTCTATAGCTGAGGTCTTTCTAACAATGCTAGGAGCCACCCTTTTGAAATGTAATCAGTGGGAACACAAGGCCTCCTTACCCAACCTTCTGGAGGGTACAAGCCTCACTCTCACAAGCACCAATTAGTGAAACCTAGGACCTAATCATACAGACCATCCAACCTAATATCCCTCAACATTTTCTGTCTGCTCACTTGTCAATTAGAAATCTTCTCTTCCTTCGATTAGTGCAGTGGAGTACTCTCTGAAAAGTCTTGACCTTCGTGTTCAGTCTGGAACAAAAATTTCCTTGTCGTTTTTAACTGAACAGGGTAATTTTCCTTTCAGAGAGTTCAGATGCAGAAAAATTAAGATTTAGTTAAAATAAAGTCCAGCACTATGCTACCTAAAAGTCATGCAACAATATGGGAAAAAAAGTTACATACTTTTTCAGTAAAACAATGTAATGAAGAGTTGGTGCTTAGTCTGTTGTGGCTATACCATGAAAATACAAACTGAGATACAGAGATGATGTAGGGAAAAGAGAATAGAGAAATATATAATTGGAAGAGGGGAGGGATAAATGAGAGAATTACAATTAAAATCATAGGATTAAAATTAAGTTATATATTTACTGGTGGCTATTCTTTTGGCAGCCTTGACCCTGCCGTCTCTCACAGACCTGTGAAAGCCTGGACTGTCCTTAGATTTCTCAGGAATGAACTTTGATCTGGATTTTAGCCTGAGGTTCCCTCCTCCCAATTGTGTGTACGTATCCTGGCCCATGCCTGGGTTAGTATATAAGTCCTGAGTTCCAACAATAAAATTGAGTCTATTCCCTCAGACCTCTAAGTCAGTGTATTTGTGTCTGTCTATATGTCTTTCTTTATCTTTCTATTTCCCTGGTGGGCCCTCCCGTCTCCTTGCCCGAGCTAAGCCAAGGAGAGAAGAGCAACAAACAGCACGTGGGTGTCAGCCACGCGTGCATAAAGGACTCAGAGAACCATTAAACTCTGACATTTACTGATAAAGCTATATGTGGAAAATTACATGTATACTACTAGAAGAAATAAGATTTGAAACAATGTCTATGTTCTTGTTCTACCAAAAACAAAACTAGTATAAGTTAGAGCACATTAGGATATGCAACTTTCTCTGCTTTCTTTTGATTCAAGTGCAAGTATGATACATAGCTAGTCAATAAGGAAGTATTACAAGGAACTTTGAAACTCTTCTTTTTAAGATTTTATGAAAGTGATGTGTCCAAAATACCCAATGCAATTAGTAAAATCCTCAAAAGCATATTGCATCAGGAGATAGCCATGGCTCTTTGTGGGATAATTTCTTAACTTGTATAGAGAAAGGATCTTTATTTCATTACTTGGATGATTTGATTTACAGTTCCTAAAGATGAGAGATGCAGATCATGACAACAATTTAGTTAAAAAATAAAAGTGAAGAAAATGAAAAGTTCCAGTAAAAATACCATGTATGAAAATGGAGAAGAAACTAGTTATGAGCCAGCACGAGCACCGAAGCAAAAATGCACCTGCATGCTCTGTCCTCATGCACCTCAAGTTGATAACAGAATACAAACAATTAAACACAAATCCACAAGTGTGTTTGGTATGCCTTATATGAAGACCAATATCCAAAGTGTGAAAGGGTTCAAAGGGTGCTAAAATGATACAGAAGCTTGGTTCTAATGAATGCTCATAACATTAGTCAAATAACAGACTCTAGGAATGTCATTCCATGGTGTAGATTTTATTTGTGGGCTCTGTAGCTGTGATTTTTATCATCAGATAAATGAAGTTGATAGAGAATTCACCCATGTAGCCATGAGACATCTGCCCCATAGCCTTAAGGTCTTCTACATATATGAAGCCAGCATTCCTAGCACCATAGCAGACATCAGGATGAATGGAAGGGAAGGAAAATTGCCTGGGTACATTGATTAAGCAAAAGGATGCTCACACTCAGAAGGACATATGTGATAATATTAGGGGGTGTGCATCTGAGTGCTTCAGTTGAGGTCTTAAAAGTAACTTGGATATTGGGAATTACATAGTTTAAATGAAGTAATCTGTAGTTAAAGCTGACATACAGGGTACCCAAATGTGTTATTTACAATATTTACTTTGCTTTTTTAAAATTAAAATTCAGAGGATACTGTTTATTATATTTGATCATATTTAGACCCATCTATACCTTATTACCTTATCTCCCCTTACTACCTGACTGAGGTCATACCCTATATTATTTTAAGACCTATTGGCTTTAATTTGTGTCCACAAATGTCTTTCAGTGTGTGTGTACCCAGTGGTAAGCCTACCTAACACGAGAAAGAAAAATGACCTTCCTTCTCACAGAAACTATAATTTACCAATAGTGCCTCACCTACTGTTGGGTCTTCTTGTCCACTTCCCCACCTCTATGCTGGAATTCTGTATGTCTTGAGTTTATATAGGTCCTATTCATGCTGCTGTAAGGGATTAAATAAACAAATAGGGTCACAGAGGAGTAAAAAGAAACTATATTATCATCTTCTTTTTGACCTAAGACAAAAGACTATGGACTCCCTGTCTAGCCATCAGAGTTCTCTTTTCAGCCACCTACTTCAAACCACTTCAGATAAAACCAAGCCCAAGCCTGGATACAGCATTTTAGAAAATCATAAACCTGCTGAGATCTCCTGAGACCAGCTGAAGCAAGGGCAGGTAGGTAGGTAGGAGCTGGGTGCTTCAGCAAGGCTGATTGTTGATTGACTTAATTTAGTTAATCTGGTAATCCAGTTGTCTTTGGTTTAATTGGCTTTTGTGGCTGTGGGAGAGGAGTTATCCTCCCAGCTGGTATAAAAGGTAGGGTTGTGTGAGTCTTGAGATCTGAGATCTCCCAAGACCAGCTGAAGCTCAGGTACTGGGGCAGAGCCCCCCCCCCCACTGCCAACTGGTATGACGAAGGCATCTGAAGGAGGCAAGCAAAGCAAGCCTTCAACACAGTGAAGAGGCATTTAGGACTCACAATGGAATACAGGCAAGGAGAAGCCCATATGCCAGGAACACGAAGAAGAGACAACCTGGGAAAGAGGCAGGATAATCCCGCACCAAGCTCTATCAACCCTACGGAAGATTCCCACAGTGGGATCCCCCTGGGGATGGCCCAGGACACAGATATCAGAAACACAATTGGGAACATACTTAAAGAACTACAAGATTGTAAAGAACAAATCAAAGAAATAAGAAAAAAGAATGAAGAACTCAAGAAGGACCTAGAGAGAGAGAATGACAAACTACAGAAGGAAGTTGAAACATTGAAAAGATCCCATGCAGAAAAAGATACGGAAACCAACCAGTGAAGCAAAGGCCTCCAGGAAGAGATTGAGAAGCTCCAAAAAGAAGTAGAAATACTAAGGAAATCAGAAGAGGAAATGAAAAAGGAAATCAAACACTCATCCAATCAAGAGGAAAGTAATGGAAAAAGCCTCAGAAGCAGAATGGAGGAAGCAGAACAAAGAATATCAGACCTGGAAGATAACACAGAACAACTAAAAACCTCAAAGAAAGATTATGAAAAAGTTAAAAATACACAAAAGTGGAACAACCAGGAACTGTAGGACACTATGGAAAGATCAAACCTCTGCATCATAGGAATAGAGGAAGGAGAAGAATCCCAAGAGAATAGTATTGATCAGATCTTCAACAGAATAATAGATGAAAATTTCCCCAAACTAAAAAAAGACAAACCAATACAAATACAAGAAGCACATAGAACTCTAAACAGACAAGATCAGAAAAGAAATTCTCCACGCCACATCATAGTTAAAATGCTAGACATCCAAAACAAAGACAAAATCCTTAAAGCCACAAGAGAAAAACAACAAGTGATCTATAAGGGGAAACCTATCAGAATTACAACTGACTTCTCAATACAAACTATGAAAGCAAGAAGAACCTGGACCAAAGCATTCCCAGTGTTAAAGGACAATAGATGCCAACCCAGGTTACTATACTTAGCAAAAATGTCGGTTATAATTGAAGGAGAGAGAAAAACCTTCCATGACATGAACAAGTTGAAAGAATACATGTCCAGAAAACCAACCCTTCAGAGAATACTTGAAGCAATTCAAAGGACAGAAGAAAGGAGCAACCATCCCCAGGCAACTAGAAAGAGAAATCAATAAAAGCATAACTGCAGAAGTAGAAACGTAAACCCAAACCGCAAATGGATAATAAGGCAAAAGGAAGCAACACAAACCTATCAGTCATAACCTTAAATATTAATGGACTAAATTCCCCAGTCAAAAGACATAGACTGGGAGATTGGATTAGGAAACAGAATCCATCGATATGCTGTCTACAAGAAACACATCTTACCTTCAAGGACAGGCACCACCTTAAAGCGAAAGGATGGAAAAAAATATTCCAAGGATTTTGGCTTCCAGGGTCCCTTTTCCATCACATGTGGAAAGCTTTACTCTGTGTGAAATTCTGTATGAATCTGAATCTTTATTTTTCAGTAAAAAGATTTTCTACATTTTGCCTTTTGCTGGTTTGAGATATTTTTTCCCTTGCATTTCAATTCTTTTATTGGCTGAGAAAAAGAACTTAAATACTCTTAGGCAACTGATAATTACTACTATGCTACAATCATCATTGATGTGTCTACTCATTTCTTTCTCAAATGTTGTTTTAAATAAATGATAAAATGATTGATAAGGTAACTAATATATATTTTTCTTATAAAGACATTAAAAATTATTATGATTTTTGTACAGTTTACTAGTTGTCTTAATAATAATCTTGTTTCTGATATTTTTAAGGTGAAACTAAAATGTCTATGAATGGCACTGTGAGATGGACCAGACCGTAAAGTGGGCTAAATAAAAATCCATTTTGTGGGGCTCGAGAGATGGCTCAGTGGTGAAGAGTACCAATTGCTCTTGCAGAGGTACTGGGCTTGATCCCCAGCACCAGCATGGTGGCCAAGAACCATCTTTAACTCTAGTTCCAGGGGACTCCCTCTTCTGACACCTGCAGCATTGCACAACACAGGTGTACCAACCTACATGCAGACTCATACGCATAAAAAATAATAAATAAATTTTAAAAATCCATTTTGTTCCGAACTCATTGTTTCTGGCCTTAGCCTAAACCTCTGCTGTTCAGGGATTGAAGGCATGCTGGGATTAAAGGTATGACCTACCATACCCAAGTGGTTTGGGGAACTCTTAGGAGTGTTCCACCCCCACAGGATTCAGGAGTGTATCAGGCACACAAATGATGGAAAATTACAAGGAAGGTTTATTATGGTCAGCTGAACTGTCCCCAGCTCAGATTGTGTGTGATGTGTTGGCAAACCATGTCCTAGGAGTAGTTCTGATATAGATGTACTCTACGGGGTGTGTAAATTCTGTCGTGTTTGATAACGCTTTAGACAAAATCCTTAATTGATTTTTATGAAGCAACTTAATAATTTATTCTTCACTGCCATGCTCATACTCAGAAGTCAAGCACAATTCTTGACAGACAACAGTCAGGCGGGGCACAGATGTGTCAATGAGAATTGTGTTTTCAAAAATAAAAATACAGCAGTGTTAGTGTCAGTGGAGCATTTGTAGATAATTTAGAAGTTGTGGCTAACTCTTTACCTCTGAACAAGTAATATTTCTGCATTCCTCTGGTGAAACCTATGGAAATTTCAAGAGCATTTTATCCAGAATAAAGTTCTCCTTTAAAATTGTCCATATTTCTCTTTAAAAACTGAATATTTCAGCAAAGTATCTTTTGTTTATTCACATATTTTAACATCTGTTTTAATAAGTAAATGAAGAACCATCTGTTTTTTTCTATATTTAAAAGCCGCTGGGGGGCTGGAGAGATGGCATACTGGTTAAGAGCACCGACTGCTCTTGCAGAGGACCCAGGTTCGATCCCCAGCACCCACATGGTGGCTGAGAACCCTCTTTAACTTCTGTTCCAGGGGAATGAGACAAGGTCTTCTGACCTCCGTGGCATTGCATGACATGGGTGCATGAACCTACATGAAGACAGTACATTCATACACATAAAAAATAAATTAAAAAAAGCAACTGGTTAGATTGCATTAGCATGAACAAAATCTCTCACTTCTTTGTTACTGTTTCTACATTAGAAAAGAGAAATTTCAGTTGTTGACCCCTGTTTGGAGTGGAAAAAAGAAACCCAGAGGGGAGCTCTCACCGAAACCCACCTCCTCATTTTCTCTCTATGCCTGGGCAGCAAAAAATATTCTGGAAATGTAACAATATGATGACCTTCCCTCACTTTGTTCAAAACCCAGAGGATACACCTAAACAGTGAATGGAAGGTATATAGATATATAGATATAGATATAGATATAGATATAGATATAGATATAGATATAGATATAGATATAGATATAGATATAGATATAGATATAGATAGATATAGATATAGTCGCTTTTACAAGGGTGATGTTTAACCAGGCTTAGACAAGCCTTCTATACAGAATATTTGATTAATATATCAAACGTTTTAAAAGAATAGATATATAAGGTTAGCTAGCTAATCTCACCACACCTTAAGCCTTCTTGCTTGAGAATAGGTCCTGATACACTTCAGAATTCTACATCCTGAGAATTCCCCAAACCAGGGGGGGGGGTGCCCCATGCCTTTAATCTCAGCACTCCTTCAATCCCAGCACAACAGAGGATTGTATCAAGGCCAGACACTGAAAGATTTCTAAACAAAATGTAGTTTATCTAGCCCACTTCATAGTCTGGCCTACCTCATTTCCCACTCCTAGAAAAGAGGGAGGAAAAAAGGAAGGAGATTATTAGGGATAGTAAATAGGTAGGATGTAAATTTAAAATGCTATTTATATCCAGCTGCTTCCCAGGCATCTCTTGGGGCATATGAATATCATTATGTCAGCTTTTTCTAAGACAAATGATATAATCTGTGGTGGTCAGTAACACCCTACTAAGTGGGAAATAATTTGTTAAGAGACATATTTTAAACACTATAATAGAAATTCTTCAAACTGCCTCGGTTTCAAGCACTGTCTTCTAATGTCAATTTAAAATAAGCAAAGCTGGCCTCTCTGAAAGTGATAAGGATCCATAAGCTGCTTGTAACAAATTGCAAGGTTACAGATTAATCCATGACAAGGGCTTCAAATCAGACATAAAGCTAAAGGGTAAACTTCTGACCCTGCATATTCTTGGCTCAAATCTAAGAAAAATAGAAGCTAAACTCACAGCAACAGTCCGTACCATACCTTCCTTCCTATCTTTGACATGTGCCTTGCTCAAGTCTTCTGAGACCAAATTTTACCTGAACATCAGATTAAACTAAAAATTATGAAAGTTAATTTAGGCTTCCTTGGTTGACACAAAAGAAAAGAGCAAGTCATTCACAGTCAAGGCCAAGCAACCATGGGAGGGGCATTATCTCTGCAGGACAATCTACAAGTAAATGAGACCCTGAGCACCTCGTTCTTTATATTTTCATGGTGAGTCTACCATACCTTGTCTCTGCAGTGTATTTTTCTTTTTCCTTGTTTTCTATCATGTGTCCAACTTTTCTCTTCCTTGTCTTTGCATTTCTCTACTTCCAGCAGGTGTCAATAGGCCTGCTTATCTGCTGTTTTTGTCCTTTCTGTTTCTCTCTCTATTCTTTGATTCCCTTCTGAGAATGTTACAAAAGGATTTTAACAATGAGGGCAAGAATTTGTTTGAGACTCTTCCCCTGATTATGGAAATCAAGAACAATAAATCAAGGACAATAAGCTTTTGCATATTCAGATATAAGTGTAACAAGTGCTGATATGATGCCCAGTAAAGTTGGAGAGTGCAGCTGGACTCAAATCCCAATGCCAGAGACGCACCATGCATGAGTGTCCTTTAAAGGTTTAGCTTCATACTTTATGCATAAGCATATATGTATTGTATGATCTGAACAATTTTAAAAAACCATGACTTGTATCAGTATTCACTCAATCAGCATATATTGCCACTAGAAGTCCCTTCACTTATGACATTTTCTTTTCAAAAAACAGATGGAAAATAATGGCTTAACCATTTAAAATGGGCCTATGTTACTTGTTTGTTCTTGTTTCCTTTTATATTTTGTCCAGCAAAAATATTTTTACAATTGTTGAGTAACATATTTTCTACTTAGAAGATAGGTAAACTAATATGAAGAATAATATGTTTTAAGAATAAAGAAGCAAACTAAATACCCTAGGGAAATATCGGCTTTCTGATAGCTCTTTGGATACACAGCAGAGTCAGTCAGCAGGAAAAACACCAAGTACACCTCCAAGTACTTCTCCAATTGTGCAAGCCTCTCCAATGATAGGGTTCTTCTGAGATGTGCAATTTCTCTTCTCTAGAGAGTTAATCAATGGGTCAGAAACTACTATAGTACATTGGAATTATAGAGCATTCCTGGCTTTTTACCCCAAATGACTGTGAACTAATGTCTAGATCACAGGATGAGTGAGAGGAAAAGGGAGAGAGGGCAGCAGAGAA
This sequence comes from Rhizomys pruinosus, assembly GCA_009823505.1. Classification (NCBI taxonomy): domain Eukaryota; kingdom Metazoa; phylum Chordata; class Mammalia; order Rodentia; family Spalacidae; genus Rhizomys; species Rhizomys pruinosus. The sequence goes on along the minus strand of VZQC01008065.1, from coordinate 367,931 downwards.
GGAAAGGGCAACATTGCCACACAACAGTATGAATGTGCCTTTTCTGCTTTTTATCTACTACTCGATATTCTAGTATGTTTCATATTTTTGAATATACAAGAAAGAAAATGAAAATAATTTACTAATTTCTGGCTAAAAATGTAGAAGAACTCCATACTGTTCCGGGGTTAGAATTGCCCTGATTAGCTAGTCAGAAACTGCACTCTTGGTACCCATCTTCCTGCCATGGGATTAGGCTAATTTAAACATGCAAAGAGCTCACAACTAGCCTGTTAAGTTAGTAGGAGCCTGTAAACCTGGTAACCATTTCCCTAACCCCATTCCTGCTATTCAATGGCTAACATATTCCATGCTTGACTAGTTAGAACCCAGACATGCAATTGCTATCTTCCAGGTTTCAGATTTGGCCCATTTGCCTACCATTAATCTATCCTGCGCACTTTTGTTGTTATCCTCCTGCTTTGGGACTAGGCTCTTTTGGCCTCCATCAGAGCTCACATCTACACTGCTTAGTTACTCAAAAAGAAGCACTCTACCTCTACCTTCTGGCTCTGGGACTAGACCTATATACCCTGGCACAGAGCTCCTGAAAAAGTTCCCTAGTAAGTTAATCAGAGCATATGGATGTGATCACCATCACCCTGTTTTAAGACTATTCCCATCTATACTACTCTTGGCTCATTCACATCTACCTTACTTAGCTCTTCAGAACCCCCACACACAGCCACTAACTTCCTGCTTTCAGACTAGGCCTTTTCACCCTGCCTGAAGGCTCTTGAATAGATGGCAGAGGCCATCTTGCCCCACAAATAAAATATCCAAATTGAGGGATGCAGGAATGGCTCAGCAGTTAAGAGCACTGGCTGTTCTTGCAGAGGACTGCTGTGGGATTCTCAGTACTCAGACTGCAGCTAACAACCTTCCAATACTCCAGTTCTATGAGGTCTGACTCTCTCTTCTGACTCCACAGGCATTGTATGGTACCAATGCACTTTCACACATGCGGGCAATACACTGATACATGCAAATTAAAAATAATGAATATTTTTTCATATCCAGATACTAAATTTTATATAGATACATAAAGTCATGTATTTATGAAATGAAAGTAGAAGTAAAAGGTCCAAGAGATTTGGTAACTAACAGCAGTGGGGAGGACAGCACATGGGGAGGACACATGGATTACAGGGGATACATATGCTCAACCTACAATATATACGTGTAGGAAAATGTCTTTATATAACACAGCCACCATAAAAAATAAAAATTTTAATCTTGTCATTATAACCATTTTAAATAAATTCCATAAAAAAGGTTCCTTGGATCTAAGTTAAATTTGTCAAATAAATTTAGCTCCCAAGTTAATTTTGTTAATTTAATAAAGATTTTTCTCTTTAAATTAAACTTCTGATAAATATAATGTGCTGTTCTAATAGGACAAGGAGCTATAGTGGAGACAATCTACTATAAATTCCAGGGGATGGGATTCCCCCAGTATTGTATCTTTCCTTTCCCTTTCCTTATTATCTTATTAGCAGACATTTCTGAAATGAGCGCAAGTACTAAACTTGACTATTACTTCCAACTAACACTTAAAACTAACTTTCAAAGTGCTAGTGGTCTCAGTTATAGGACATTCTGTGAATTTGGAAACCTAGAGTCACTTAATAAAGATACTAACAGCCAGGTCTACAGAGTGAGTTCCAGGACAGCTGGGCTTCAGGGAGACCCTGATCCGAAAAGACAAAAAAAAAAAGAAAAAGAAAAAAAAAAGATACTAACAGAAATATAAGCCAATGTGTTACAAAGATAAATGATGGGAAAACATCGCATATCAAAAAGACAGAATCTCCGATGAATGCTGCAAGGTTTTTTGAAGGACCCCATTTGAACATTAAATATTTTACTTTTCCTTAACTCACAAAAGATGGTGGAAATGGTTTAAGTCTTTTCATTCTTTTCAGGATAGTGAAAAGGCAAAGATACATGATCAGGCAATAAATGAATGAATGTATGCTATTTCTTTTTTTTTATGAAACAGTCCGCCACTGAATTTTCCATAAGTAAATTACCATCCTTGGTGGTTTGAATGAGAATGTCTCCCATAGGCTTCAAGTATTCAGACATTTTGTCCCCAGTTAGTGGTGCTGTTTGGGAGAGGATCTTGAAGTATGGCCATGCTGGAGGAAAAGTCTCACTCACTTAGCGAGTTTGATAAGCCTGCAGATCCAGTTGCTCCTCTCTCAGCTTCCTTGTTGCCTCATTGGAAAGATGTGACACCTCAGCTCTGATTAAAAGCCTCTGCCACCATGCCTCCCTACCACAAGGCACTCTAATTCATCTGGAATGATCAATTCAAGCTCAAATAACTCTTCCTTTATCCCTTTGGTCATGGTGGTTTTATCACAGCAACAGAAAGGGGGCTAATACACCATCCCACATGTAAATATCTCCATAGAAATGTACACCACAGATACATCTGACAAAGATTTAATTTGCAAAAAACATAAAAAACAAACTCAAAAACAAAGAAGAAAAGAAAGAAAGAAAATAACGACCACTCAATCGATGGCAGCAAAGAGCTGAAACAAAGACTTCCACAAGTGAGGGAATTAGAAGATGGCTGAGAAAAACAACCTTAAGAAGTGTTCCAACCTCATAATCATTCGGGAAATGCAAATCCAACCCACTTTAAGATATCATCTTACTCCACATATAGCTAGCTAGGGATGAAAGAAACCAAAAATGATACCAAGGCTGGAGAGGTTGTGGGAAAAGGGGAACACTCATCCCCACTATTGGTGGGAATTGTAAACTCGTGCAGCCACTATGGAAACCAGTTTGAAGAACCCTTGGAAGACTTTGGAATGAACTTGCCACCTGACCTGCCATACCACTCCTCGGCATGTACCCTCAAGATCACCCCACCAAGAGTGGGGACCAGAGATACAGCACAGCCATTTTTATTGTAGTTCTCTTCACAATATCGAGGAGCTGGAACCAATTCAATTGCCCCTCAACTGATGAGTGGATTAGAAAAAAAATGTGTGTTACTTCTACACAATGGAGTTATATCCAGTGTAAAGAAAGAACAACATCATGAGCTTTGCGCGAAAAATGGCTGGAGCTAGAGGATATCATGCTGAGTGCAGTAATTAACACAGTCCCGGAAAAAACAAATGACGAACGAATGGTATCCCTCATCTGTGGATGCTGGGGCCAATTACCTAGTTGCCAGTATTTTCGATGCATGGACCCTTGAGCTTTTGTCAAATCAGTTGGGAGTGTGCATATTAGGCAACAACCAACAAAACAACAGAAAGGACTTGCTCAAAGAACTGACTGAAACAGTGACTTCTGCTAAACAGTACAAAACTCTGAAAAAAAAAAAAAAAAAGAGACTGAGAAAAAGAGAAGAAACATGTTTGGCAGAATGCATGAGCTTTGGTGGGGTGGGATGATGGGGGGGACCCAGGTCTAGATTTGATAAAAAAAATAACTTCGTTCATTAAAAAAAAAGAAAATGTACTTCAGAATCATATGACTCAAAATATATGTTGCTTAAAAAATCAGTGCAGTAGTCTGATTTTAGTATTTTTGCATGTATATGAAAGTGAATTTCATTACATGTGAAAAAAAAAAATTTTTTTCTCACAAAAGTAAAAATAGAACTAGCATATAAGCTAGCTATATCACTTTGGGTACTACCAAAATGACTCCCAATCCTCCCACAGAGATATTGCACATCAACGTTATATCTAACTTACTCTTTTAATAATAGCTATGACAATAGTCAAAAGAAGCGTTCATCAACAAATGATGGAAACAATGAAAAATGTGATCTCCATTCCAAGTGGCATTGTATTAGGGCATAAAGAAAACTGCAATTATGGAAAGCTCAGAAAACGGGGGGGAATGGACAAAACAAAAAAATGAGGTGATAGTGTGGGGGCAGTAACCCAGCGCTGGAAAAGACACGGGCCATATGCTTTCTTGCACACGTGAATCCTAGTCTCTAACTGTTAAATGTGTATATATGAATGGAAGAAAACATGGATGAAGGCTAAGAAGCTAAAAGGACTCAGGAGACTAGGAGAACGGGGGTCAAGGAGGTTTGGATGGATTTGGAGGAAAGGAATCAACCAAATAAAATGCATAAGAAAAAAAGAAATACTATTAAAAAAAAAAAAAAAAAAAAAAAAAAAAAAAATAAATTTAAAATATGAAAAATATAAATGTTAAAAATAGACTGGGAAATAAAGACTGTTGTCTCAATGGTAAACAACTAAATTAGTACTATTTCTTATAATTGTTTCAATGTACTATTACTCAATCCATTCCAACGTTCTATGGATTAATTAATAATAAAATTCTTAATTTGAACCTTGTTTTTAGTCCATGAATATAAGAAAAACCAGGGAGATGGGTCATCATAAAAGTTGAGTTCTATATTTAACCCTTGGACTCCTGGATCTACCGTTCAGATTTGCCCACCCACTACCCTGCCACGGATTACCATGCACACTCATCAAAGAAGATTATTTTTACCACAGATGGAGGCTATGACGGAGTTCCACAACTGTTTGCACACAGAGAATACATGTCTGAGAGATGGTCAGTCCTAAGTGACATACCCACAGTGGAACCTATAGAGCAAAGGCACGTAGAATATAACAGAACTGTAGAGCAAACACTAATACATCCCTCAACTGCCCAAGAACAAATATTTCCTATCAACAGAGTTTGATTTACACAGAAGGCCACAACTGTTTCAAGTTTTAGAGAATAAGAGAATTCTGAGTGTGTTCCTTGGATAGGACTCGTTCATATTAAAACTTTCCCCCACTCATGGCTCGGTACCATTTTGGAAGAGGAGGGAGAAAGATTGAAGAGAAAGATTGAAAGAGCAAGGGGTTGTGCACATGAACAAAGGAAACAATACACTTTCAGAGGCCTCAGGGAACTTGTTCATATGATCTTGCAACAATGGTGACAGCCCGCACAAAACCCACGTTACTATTTGGACAAAAACTCCAGCTTATACACTGGGGGACAATTGGGCCAAGCAGGCTTAAGGGGCGGGACTAATACCAATGATTTTACTGTCGAGTAAGGAAGGGTATTATCTCATTTAAGGGAGTGACTCTACATAAGCTCCTTACAGAAAGATGAAATTCCAATGATGGAACACTGGAATACAAAGTCTTGCAGCCTAGATCCTTAACATATATGACAACAATGCATGAATTCTGTAAGACTGATTATGGGGAGATGAGGATGGGGGAGGTTCCTAAATTTGATTAAGGGTCTTATTATAAAACATTGTCAAAAACTGAATAAGTATAAATAAGAAAAAAATAAGAATTATTACATTTAATATTCAAAAAATTGAATAAATTAAATAAATAAATAACTAAATAAATAAACAGCTGGGTATGGTGGTGCTCAGTTGCATCCCTGTTCTGGAAAGGCAGAGACAGGTCCGATATATGAGGAATGCTGCCAAGCCAACCTAGTGAACTTAGTGAGTTTTATACCAGTACATGACCCTGTTTGAAAAAATGGAAAAATGGTGAATGTTACATGATGAATGATAATTGGGGTTGTCCTCCGGCCTATCCAGGCACATGTGCACATACAACATTTGTACCTGTTCAACACCCTCCACAGTGCCATGTGATTGTAAACACAACACACACACACACACCACCAAAACACACACATCAGTGCATGAAATGTTATTTATTTTTTTTTTTTTTTTTTTTTTTTTTTTTTTTTTTTTTTTTGTTTCTCTTTTTCTTTTACCTGACTTTTGAAAGATTTCATCTTCCAAATTCGGGTTCTTGATGGCAAATCAATTTTCAGTTGATTTCCCTTCATACATGAACTAGACCAAACTACCTTCCTAAAGTATTTATTTTTCCCACGTAAAACTATGTTTCCACTTTGCTTTTAAAACTTAATGAAGTACTAGGATCAATAAGCATATACTTTTTTCCTGGTCAAATTTTTCTGACCAGTGTTGTAAAACAGCATTGAATTAATTTGTTTGCTTCCTATTGTCATACAGACATATGTAATGCATTTTTCTGTCAAATTCATTTTCTAAGTCACACACTCAATATGAAAAATTTAAATCATTCATTTATAATATTTAGGAAAATTTGTAATTCTAGTATCAAAACTAGAAAGCTGAGATACATGTGTCTACCATTCATATTTGCTATCACTTCATTATTTTAATTTGAGTTGTTCAAATATTTAATAAATTTTTAAATTATTCTATTCATTTCCTGTTTTATTTTTAAGGTTATATTCTCTTCATAAATGAATTAAAATCTTCACAATTTCTCTACAGTTTCAAATAGGTTGTGTTGCATATATTCTTGGAAGTTGAAATGCAGTATACATAAAATTTTTTTTATAGCTATTTCAGGAAGTTTTTAAGTTAATATCTTATTTTTATTCTGAGTCTGGTTAATTTCATTTAGCATAGTGATCTCTTGTTCCATTCCTTTATTTGGAGATGACAGAATAAACAGTGTACTATATGGAGCCTCTCAGCTTCTATTATCTCACATTCCACTTAATTACAATGTCCATAAAGAAAAACCTCAGTCCCTATTCACACAGGACAAAGTTAGAAGTTAGTTACTTTTCTGTTCAATCTCTAGTTCACCCTAATTTTATTTATTTTATTTCATTTTTGAAGGTTTGGTAATGGAGAATTTCAATTTATTAAAAATATGGAACACTTCACAAAATTTGTGTTTCACCCTTGTGCAGGTGGCATGCTCATCTTTTCTGATCATTCCCTTTTAGTATATATGCTGCTGAAGCTAGCAGCCACCCAATTTTATAAAAGAAAAACTATCACATTTAAAAAAAAAAAAAAAACCTGATTTTTTTTTTTTTTTTTTATTGTTTTTCAATCATCCCCCCTTTATACCTGCACCCTGATAGATGACTCTGATTCACCTACAATGGCTAACTGAATGTACCTGACCAAGCTGAGCAAGTTCCAGATGTGGGCTCTTTCTTCTCTCTATAAGTATACTGTCATTCTCATGTACTCCACCTAATGCTTCCACACATTCCTAGGAGCACAAACCTCATCTCTGCCAGGATATGCTGATGTTATGTACTATAATAAAATGGAAAGGCAAGTATGACAAACTAAAGGGATGATGACATTTTCAAATAAGATGTGAGAAGATCGTAAAGAAGACTAAATGTGTAAGTTGTGTTCTTGCTGAGTGGAATCTTTCTGCTAAATGCATGTGTGAAATATAAAAGTGTACATAAGAATTGAGAGTTCAGGAAAAATCTATTCTGGAAAATGTAATTTAGAAGACATTCCTTCTCAATACATACTTTTACTGATTTTTTGAATATTACATGCGATACCTATTAATCATATTTATACAGCCCCTCCCATCTACATCCCCTTAGCTCTCCCACTGGATATCCGCCTTCTGTCCATCTTGATACCGCTTATTGATGTAAAGTTTGTATCCCCAGATGTCTCTTGATTCAAGTTCATCCACTAGAGCCAAGTCAGCTATTTTAGGGTAATTCCATTAAAGAAGAAATACTTTAAAATCTAGGATATAGTTAAGTTGGTTAAGTGTTGAAAAATACATTTGCAAATGAATCTTGTTTCAGAAAAAGTTTAATGATAGATAGCTTCTGACAATTGGAAAATGGGCAGTAACCTCAACATTCATCTGCAGTAGTGCATGAGAATCGAAGGGAGAAGAAACAAAGCTTGAACGTGAGGACAACCAGAACCATTTATAGAACAAATCTGCCCATCAAAGGATTGTAAAAATCTTAGCAGCGGTCTGAATCTTGAAAGTTTTAAGTCAAACAACACCACCTCTCTTCTGTTTCTGAGTTATAAAATACAATGTGCCGCCTAAAACAACAGCTAGAGTGTATAGCTGTAGTGTAAAATTACTGAATTTTCTTCAACATGAAATAATATTTTGAAATGCTATACAGGAGAAAGCAAAATGCATTGATGTAATTCAATAAGGGCATATCTAATTTTGTACATGTAAGTTTAACGATGTGATGCTTTTTATCATTATTTCTTAACATTTTTTCTCTCTTCTTTCTAACCATGAAAATAGTTTTCTAAATCAAATATTTTAATTTCTGTGATAATGCAGTGCAATATATTTTGATCATAATCAGACACCCACTTACTACATTCCTGAACTTCATTTCTTTATAGTTTTATTTTTTATTGAAATTTTGTGAATTACATACAAATATTTGTATCATATTTAGATCCCCTCCCCTTGCTTTTTACATTTTCGCTTCTAGCACTGATACCTTTCCACACATTGCACACCACACACACACACACACAACACACTACACACACCACCTTTACTTTTCCGGGTTCAGGAAAAGGAAAAAATAAAGAAGAGTCATGAAAGATTAAAGCTATATGTTTAGGATTCAAGAGGAGCCCAAGGCTTCCTTCTAGCCTTGGTTACAAAGTTAGGGAAGACTCTCATTTGTAACAAAGTACATTCCCAGAAAAGTGAGTCAAAGGGTGGTAACTGTTATATCTTTATATTGCTGATGCTAAGTGGCTATTTAAGCCCATTCTTGACCTGGAGAAACAGCATCCACTTGGAGTGTGCAGAGCTTAAATCGGGGATTTTCAGGACTACCTGAAGCATAGAGTACTGGCGTTCAGGCTAAAGCAAGCATTACCCTAACACCAACCAACTGCTCAATTGCTTGAGGGATTGTCCAAGTGGNTCTTTTGTAAAGCCAATGTTTTATTGACTCTGTGATTTCATACAAATACAAATTACAATACAAATCAAATCGAGACCCATTGTGCCTCCCTCCCTGCTCCCCCAACCAGAGCTCTCTTCGGCCAAACATGTTTTTCATCTTTTTCTCGTCTCAAATTCTTTTTTTTCAGCAGAGTTTACTGTTTCAAGCAGAAGTTCACTGTTTCCAGTCAGTTCTTTGAGGCAACTTTTCTGTTGTTTTGTTGTTGTTTGTTGTCTGTTGTTTTTTGTTGTTATTCCTTCAATATCATCACTCCACAAATATGCAACATATGTCATGCCACTATTATCATAGGTTTTAGCATCTTCAGCTTAGGATTTTTTTCTTATTAGGCTGAGAAGATGTCCATGTTTTGAAGTATCTTCCTTTGGAAGACAAAACCACCATCAAGTTTTCTGCACTTGTGTTCCCCCATTGGGGGTTTCCTTCCCATGGTCACAAAATGAGGTCCAGTATGCACCATGTCCTGTCTGATCTTCCTGTACTTGTCCCCATGATAGAGCTTGGATAGTCCAACAATTGCAGTCTAAACTCTGAAGAAGCAGAAACCCCAGTAATAGCTCAGTCTTACAAGTTGGATTGTCTCGGGGTGGAGAGATGTCCTAGCGGTTTTAAGCGCCGACCGCTCTTGAGAGGACCCGGGTTCGATCCAGCACCCAAGGCTTCTAAAACCGTCTGAAAACTCCAAATCCAGGAGAAATCCAGCTCCCGGCGGAATCGCCCTCTTCTGACCTCCGACGGCATTGCAACGACGACGCGGTGCACAGACTTGCATGCAGACAATATTCGTACACATACCAGAAATAAATAAAAAATTAATAAAAAAAAAATTAATAAAAAACAAGTTGGATGTCTCAGCGGTCACCATCTGGCACTGAGGTTGGAGGATTCTTGGAGAGATAGAAGTCTTCGTCATCATTAGTAGGTGGAAAAGCTTTGTGTCTTTCTCATGCCTTTGAAGGGTGGCAAAAGCAGTAGCAGCCATAGGGTAACTGCACTTGCCAGTAACACAGGCAAACCCAATGTGGCTCTTTTGTCTTTTACTTAAGATTACGTTTTATACCCTGAAGTATAATTTCTCAGATTTATGTTTATTTATTTCTGGTTATAATTTCCTTTGATGTTTAAGGCAACAAGTTAGCCCCGATTTAACCTAGGTTTTTGTTTTCTCAAGGTCGTTTGAGGATCTGGTCCTCAAAGGCCACTCAGGTTTTTCGGGGGAAGGAGCGAGCTCTGGCTCCTTTTGGCTTTTCAATCACGAGTTTCACCCACTTGAGGAAAACATCGGGTCTTGCTAGACCAGTTTCCCTTTTTGAAGCATGAGCAGACTTTCTCTTTATAGACTGGTGACCACTGGCTGAAGTCCCTTTAGTGGACTCCAAGACCTCCCTGCACAGGAATATGGGTGACTCACATTTGCAGGAACATTTCAAGAGATGACCCATGCATAGTCCTCTGGGACTTAGTTGAACTCTGCGGGTAAGGGACAACGTTATCCCTTAAGACCCTTGGGCCCAAATTGGTATGGGCACTAGGTATGGTCATTAAGTAACCAGAAAGGCTAAGTTACACCAGCCTGATACTTTTTTTAACTTACTCATAATATTTTAGAAAATGCTTGGACAAAGCTCAAGCAACCCTGTATAAAAAATACTAAGAAGCACTACCACAAAATAAATACTGTGGCCTAGACATAATGTTATGGCAAACTAGTTTTTTTCCCCATTCCTTTGATCTTTTTTCCCTCAAAACATGCATAGGAAAAAATGGGCATTGGGGAAAAACATGAAAGCCTATGGAAACATCTATTGAATGGGATAAATTTCTACTGGGAACTATACGGAGGAAATACATTCACCAGAAAATTAGTCTTTGGCTATATTCCTACTGTGAAAAGCAGGGAAGTAGCATTTATTCTATGTTGAGTCTTATTATTTATTTATTTTTTAAAATATTTTTTTAATTTATTTTTTATTTATTTCGTATGTGTAGGAATGTACTATATGCATGTAGGTCTGCGAACCCGTGTCGTGCAATGCCGCGGAGGTCAGAACGAGGAGTTGGATTCCCCTGGAAATGGAGTTCTCCATAGAATTGGACGTAGTATACGACGGTTCTCATCACCATGTGTGTGATGGAGATCGAACCTGGGTCCTCTGTAAGAGTGGTCAGCGCTCCTAACCGCTTAGGCCATCTCTAAAGCCCCCCCTATTTATTATTTTTAAGGGCTCACAATATAAGAGCACAGTTATTTCCAGATCACAAGGAATATAACAACGTTGCTCAGTTTGCCATCCAATTAGGTAACTGGTTGCTACGCCTCCATAGATGAGGGATACCGTTCATGGTTTTTTATTTCTGGGACTTGTGTTACTTCACTTAGCATGGATATTTTCCCGCTCCATCCATTTACCTGTAAAGTTCATGATGTATCTTTCTTTACCACTGCGGAGAACTCCTTGTGAAGATGTACCATATGTTCTCTCTCCACTCGACAGTTGAGGGCACTTGAATGGTTCCCAACTCTTGCTTTGCTACTGTGAACAGAGTGGCACTCACCTTGCGTGCATGTATCTCTGGATAGATGAGTTGATGGGTATATACCAGGGGGTATGACTGGGTCAGATAGCAAACTCATTTATTGCAGTATCTTCCAAGGTCTCCACATTGCTTTTCATAGTAGTCGTATGAGTTTACACTCCACCAGCAGTGGATGATGTTCCCTTTCCCAACAACCTCTCCAGCAAGTGGTTTTATTTTGCATTCCTTAATATCAGTGATGTTGAACACTTGTTAGAAGTTTCCCTGCCATCTCTATTCCTCACTTGTGCAGTCTTTGTTCAGCTCTGTTCCATCTTTCGAGTGAGTCATTGTTTTCTTTCTTCTTTGTTTTTGAGTAGTTTTATATTCTGGAAATCAATGCTTTGTTCAATGCTTCTGTGCTGAAGGTTTCCTCACACTCTGTGGGTTTTTCTTCACTTCCTTATTGTCTTCTTTTTCTGTAAAGAAGCTTTTGAGGTAAATGAGGTCCTATTTGTCAGTTGTTGATCTTATTTCTTTTGCAGTTGTTGTCTGATTTAAGAAGTCCTTTCCCGTGCCTTTGTCTTGTAGTCTGATGCCAATTTTTTCTTCTATCACCTTCAGAATTTTGGGTTTCACATCGAGATCTTGATTCCATTCTGGCATTGATCTTTGTACAGGGCAATAGGTAGGGTTTAATTTCATTATTCTACAATTTGTGATCCAGTTTTGCCAACCACCACTTGCTGAACTTTGCTGTCTTTTCCTCCATTGTGTCTTCTTGGGCATACCTTGTCAAGTATTAGGTGGCTGAAATTGTATGAGATGGCTGAAATTGGTTTGGATCTTCAGTTTTTGTTCCGTTGGTCAACAGGTTTGTTTTGTGCCAGTCCCAAGCTGCTTTTATGGCCATAGCCCTGTAGTATAGTTTGAATGTCTGGTATAGAGATCCACCCCCATTGCTCTTTTTGTTAAGGGTTGCTTTGGCTGTTCGGGGGTCTTTTGTTTTTCCATAGAACTTAAGGATTTTTTTCCAAGCCTGTGAAAAAACACTCTTGAGGAAATCTAATTTGGATTGCATGAATCTGTGTATATTACATATTTGGGTAGATGGACATTTTTATTATATTCATTTTTCCAATCCATGAGCAGAGGAAGTCTTTCCATCTACTTCCGTTTCTTATTCAATTTCCTTCTTCAGGGGCTAAAATTATTTTTGTAGCGATCTTTGGTTGTTCTTTGGTTCGGTTTGTCCCTAGGTATTTTACCGTTTTTGAGCTATTGTGAGTGAGAAGGTATCTCTGATTCCTTTCATCAGTTGCTTGTCGTTGGTGTAAAGAAGAAAAGCTACTGATTTACTGGATGATTGTATCCTGCCACTTTACTGGAATGGTTAATCATTTATAGGAGTTCTCTGGTGCAGTTTTTAGCATCTCTAGTAACAAACCATATCATCTGCAAAAAGGGAATGCTTGACTTCCTCTTTTCCACATAGCACTCCTTAATTTTCTTTTCTTGTTTATTGCCTAGCAAGTGTTTCAAGCACTATATTGAAGAGGCATGGAGATAGTGGACAACCTTGCCATGCTCCTACATTAAGATAAATGGTTCCAAATTTTCTCATTTAGGATGATCGTTTGGCCGTGGATTTCCTGTATATGGCTTGATTACATTGAGGAATGATCTCTCTAATCCAATTCCCTCCGGACTTTAAGCATGAAGGGCTGCTGGATTTCATCCACAGGCTTTTTTGCATCAATTGAGAAGACCATTTTTTTTTGTCTTTCCAGACCATTTGTTGTGTTTTATATTTACTGGTTTTTATATCTGGAACCATCCCTTGCATCTCTGTTATAATCCAACTTGGTCATGATGGAATCCCCTTCTTGCTCTGGTTCTGTATGTGGTTTGCAAGTATTTTGTTGCGAATTTTTGCACCTGTGTTCATCAATGAAAATGGGTCTATAGTTCTCCTTTTTAGTTGTATCTTTGCCTGGTTTTTGGTATTAAAGTAATGCTGTGTTTAATATGAGAATTTGGGGATTACGTTTCCTGCTTGACTCCTTCTGAACAATTTGAGTAAAAATGATTGTACGTCATTATTAAAGTTTTACAAATTCTGTCGAGCACCCATCTGGAACCGGGCTTTTTTAGTTGAGGTTTCTTATACAGTGCAATTTCTATGTATATTATGGGTATGTTCTAAGCTGTTGATATCTTCTGTAGCTTTGGTGGTTCCCAGGATTTCAGATATTCATCCATTTTTTTTTTTTTTTCAAATTTAATAGAGTATTGGTCTTTTGAACTATTACCGTATGATTGTTGGATCTTTCATTGTCTGTTGTGATATTTCACTTTTCATCATGGATGGTATTGATTTGGAGCTGCTCTTCTTTCTTTTTCGTTAACGGGGCTAGAGGTGGTCTATCTTGTTTATCCTCTTAGAGAAAGAAATTTTGGTGGCGAGATGGCTAGCGGTTAAGAGCACTGACCGCTCTTACAGCGCCATGGGTTTGATCCCAGCACAAACATGGCGGCCTGAGAACAGTCTGTAACTCCCATTCAGCAGAACTCCAGTTCCAGGGAATCTGACGCCCTCTCTGACCTCCCCGGCATTGCACGACATGGGTGTACAAACTTACATGCAAACAATAATTCTTACACATACATAAGTAAATTAAAAAAAATTTTTTTTTTTTTTTTTTGTTTTTTTGTATTGTTTTCTTTTTTTCTATTTCATTGATTTTGCTCTGGATTTTTGTTATTTCTTCCTGTCTGTTGATTTACGGTTTATTTGTTGTTCTCTCTCAATTTTTTTTTTTTTTTTTTTTTTTTTTTTTTTGTGTCTGTTTTTTTTTTTTTTTACTTAAATTAATTTTATGATGCTTTGTGCCATTTCATCACACCTTTTTCCAATTCATTTCAGGCTTATCTCCCCTTCCCTCCCCCCCACCCCACCTCCCCGATCATGCATTCTGCCTAACTGTCCCGCCATCTTTCTCTCAGTTTGTTTTTTTTTCTTTTAGCTATAAGTGATAATTCCGAGTACAAGCATCCTTCATGCAAAAACCTATCTGCAGGGCTGTTGTCCCCACACACCTACAGCCCCACCATCCAGTGGGGTGGTGACAGGTGGTTTGTTCAATAGAAGTTGATCAAATGAGTGTCCAGATACATTGCTGTAGTTTCCACATCACCCCCATCGCAGCCCTTACATTCTACCCCACGCCCCCTCTTTCCGCAGGTTGTTCCCTAGGCTTAGAAAAGGGGCAAAGGGGATGAGAGGTAAAACAGTCACTCTCTCTGGAGCTTTTGACTTGGGATCTGGTCAATTCTGGCTGTTTCCTTTATGGCTGACAGTTGGTCCAGGAATAACCTTCGATTCTACTAATGAAGAACAAGCAATTAGATCCATAGGTATTTAAGCAGAACTAATAGTTATAGTAGGTTACCTTAGCATAGATAACAGTTGGCTATGTTAATCCACGAATTTACAATTTTACCCCTGTAATATATGACAGGTTCTTTCTGTGTCTTATAACATCTCTTAACCTTAGAGGATGTAAGCTTGTGGCATCAGCCATGGTTATTTCTCCAAGGGGAGAGCAATACAATAGCCCATTAGATTTGGGATATCCAGGCACATGGCTGCCTCTGCGTCACAGTCTTCCAGGCAGTTGAGTTGTAGCTGGTGCTGATGTTGGAGTCTTGCTTGACTCGGGAGACACATCTTTGCTTATTTGTTTGACTTGGCCTTTGGTAACAACTCTCTGGCATTCCAGAGGCCATCTGTACACTTGCATGTGTGGTCTCATACATCACTCCCATGTTAATTAGGGTCTTTGGCAGCAGGGTCTATTGCCTCTCCTCCTCGTAGGTACTCCCACTCAGAGGCAAGGAGCCTACCTTTTGTGGGGGTTTGGCTCCCCTGGCCAACATCCACCTGGTCGAACAATCCATTGCTGATGTCAGAGTGTTTGTTTTTCTAACGTAGCGCACCAAGAGTTAAACCTTCCACCTCTAGGACTGTTTTAAAGTATCTCATAGGTTTTTTGTGTTGTATTGTCATTGTTATTCAGTCCAGGAATGCTTTATTCTCTATTTATTTCTTCCTTGACCATTCATTATTAAGAGTATTTGTTGTTTAGTTCCAGTGTTCTTGTGATAGTAGGGACTTATTGCACGTTGGTCTGATAGAATGCATGAAATTATTTCATTTTGTATTTGTGAGGTTCTTTTATGTGTACCAGTATGTGGTCATTTTGGAGAATGTTCCATGGCGTGGTGAGTAGAAAGTGTATTTTTTGGACTCTTCGATTTTTTTTATTTTGAAGGTCTATTTTATTAAATTATTTCAATCTTTTTGTATTTGTTGAGGGTTTTTCTGCTATCCAAGTATGTGGTCCATTTAGGAGAATGTTCCATGGAGTGGTGAGTAGAAAGTGATTTTTTGTCTCTTCTGATTTGTTCTATTTTTGAAAGTCTATTTTATTAAATAGACTTTTATATATTAAAATAGTCTCACCTGCTTTCTTTTTCGGTACCATTTGCTTGGAATATTCTCCATCCTTATCTTAGTTTGGTGTCTATCCTTGAGAGTAAGATGCGTTTCTTGTACCCAGCATATAGTTGGGTTCTGTGTTATTTATCTATTTTACTTATTTACTTATTTATTTATTTATTATGTGTATGGCTGTCCTGGCTGCATTACGGTTTGTGCCCGGTGTTGTTGCACTGCCGCAGCGAGTCACGAAGGTGTGTGTGCTTCCCCTGCATTGAGTTCTCCTAGTTTGGAGTAGTACAGATTTAACTCATGCCATGAGGGTGTGGGGATCAAACCCAGGTCACCTGCCAATAGCAGGTCGGTTGCTCTTAACGCTGAGCCATCTCTCCAGCACCCGGTAGTTTCTTCACTTCCGTTCTTGTTTCTTTTGTAACGATATGTAGGGATGTTTAGACCAATGTAATATTTAAGGTTATAAACTGGAAAGATGTGATGCTTCCCTTGCACCGTATTATCCATTTGTTATCTTGGTACTAGGTTTACACTTCTGCATTAGCCTTCACGTAATTTCTCGTTTCTCTAGCGTCCGGGATTGCTAAGTTGCTCCGTTCTTCGTCCTTTGAATTAGCTTCAAATTTTCTTTGAAGGGTTGGTTTTATTTTGGATGTATTCCTTACTACATCGTGCTTTAGTCATAGGACGATTTTTCTCTGCTCTTCAACTATAATGCTATTTTTGCTGGGTATAGCATAACTGGGTGGCATCCATAGTCCGTTCCAGTTGGACATGTTTTGCCCCGTTGTTTCTTGGCTTTAAATCATAGTTTAGGCACTGTGACGTCAGTGTAATTCTGATGGTTGCCCCTTAGTGGTATCATTGTGTTTCTCTTGGTAGCCATCAGAATTGTACTTTGTGTTGGACTGTCTAAGCATTTGCAACTATATATGGTGTGGGGAGTATTCTTTACTCCGTTCTTTTGTGTTCGATGTGGCTTCTTGTACTTGTAATTGGTCTGTTGTTTTTCTTCAGTTTGGGGAAATTTTCATCTTTATCTCTTGAGTCTCTATCATACAGTTCTCTTGGGGATTCTTCCCTCTATTTCCTCTATCCCTAGTGGCAAGAGGTGTTGATTCGTTTTCAATATGTTCATCACCACAAATTCCCTGGTTGTTCACTTGTGTATTTTTACGTTTTTTTATAATCTTAGGCCAGGACAGCTGGGATCGAAGACAGGACATGCATACTAGCAATGGACTTATTTTTTCGAGACCTGGGGAAGGGAGGGAAGCCGGACCCGTGTAGAGTGGCAGAGGGCATAGATTGAGGTATTGGGCTTGCCAAGGGGAGGCAAGTTTGAACCCTTGCCTCAAGGAAAACATGACACTTTTCGAAGAAAAATCCTCCAATGTCCAGTGATATGAATCTATATATATATATATATGGATATATAATATATATTTATATATATATTCAAAAGTTAGAGCGAACAACAACAAAAGTCAACTGGAAAAAACTCTGAAAGACTCAGAAAGATGGAAGCACATAATGTATGGTAGAGTGCAGGGTTACCAGTGGGGTGGGGGGCAATGGAAAGGGAAATGGGGACTCAAATTCGTGTGTCACTGATGTATGATTTTTGGAAAACGTTTAATAACTTAAAAAATCAAGTTAAAATATAAATCACATATTTTTAAAAGGAAAGACAATTATTCATGAATCTTTCCTTGAGCGTTTTTTCGTTGTTCTCGTATATATTTCCCAGTCTGACTCTTTTTTTGTGTCTTTTCCTCTAGCTTTGGATGACGTGTTTGTATTCTTTTTCCATTCCATCTTGTGATTCTTGTCTTTCGTTCACCTTCCCTTTTGGGTTTTTCTCTCTTCCGTAACATCCGTGCTTCTGCGTGGTTTTCCTTTTTATCACCTGTTTCCACTTCTTCTGGCGTTTGTTTTTTTTTTTTTTTTTTTCTCTCATCTTTCTTCTGATTTTCATTCTCTCTCCTTAGTATCTCTGACTTATTCTTTTTATTCTTTTGATTTCTTAGAATATGCCTGCAATTGTTCCAGCTAAGCTTGGTCTTGGGTTCATCTCCAGGGGGTCCCACGTAGGAATCTTCCAGTAGGTGGTAGACCTTTGGGTGATGGAATTTATCCTACACTTTCCTAGGTTGTCCCTTAGTCCTGTCCCGGCATGTGGGTTTTCTTGCCTGTATTCCAATGTGCAATCCCAAATTCCTCTTCACTGTGTTGCAGGGTTTTCTTACTTGCCTCCTTCAGATGCCTTCATTGTTTTTGTGTTGTGTTTTGTTTTTCTCTCTTGTTTTATGGAGTTGACGTTGTCTAGGTTTTAGGCTTTCAATTTTGTTTTATATATTGGAATTCTAAAGTCACTCTTTCTTTCTGTTCTGAATGTTCCCCAAAGAATATTCTTTGGGTGAACCATCAGAACAGGAAAGGAAAGAGTGAATTTAAATTCCAATATATAAACAAAATGTGAAAGCCTAAAACCTAGACAACACATCCATAAACAAGAGAAAAAACAAAACAAACACAAAACATGAAGGCATCCTGAAGGAGGCAAGTAACAAGAACCCTCAACACAGTGAAGAGGATTTGGGATTGCACATTGGAATACAGGCGAACGAAAAACCCACATGCGGGACAGACTAAGGGACAAACCTAGGAAAGGTGTAGGATAATTCCATACCAAGGTCTACCACCTGGTAGATTCCTACCAGTGGGATCCCCCTGGAGATGGCCAAGACACAGCTTACGGAACAATTGCATGGCATATTCTAAGAAATCAAAAGAATAAAAAGAATAAGTCAGAGATACTAAGGAGAGAGAATGAAAATACAGGAAGAAAAAGAGAAAAAACAAAAACCAGAAGAAGTGGAAACATGAAAAAAGGAATAACCAAGCAGAAGCACGAGTGTACGGAGAGAGGAAAAACCCTAAAAGGGGAAGGTGATCGAAAGCAAGAAATTCACAAGAGGAACTGAAAATAGAATCAACAACACGTTCATCCAAAGCTAGAGAAAAAGACACAAAAAAACAGACTGGAAAATATATACGAACAACGAAAAAACCCCAAGGAAAGATTTCATGATAATTGTTTTCCTTTTAAAAATATGGTGATTTATTATTTTTAATTATTTTTGTAATGTGTATAAACGTTTTCCAAAAACATACATCATGTGACAACACGAATTTGGTCCCCCATTTCCTTTCCATTGCCCCCCACCCCACCTGGTAAGCCGCACTCTACCATACATTATGTTCTTCCATCTTTTCTGAGTCTTTCCAGCATGTTTTTTCCAGTTGGACTTTTGTTGTTGTTCGCTCTAACTTTGAATATATATATAAGATATATATTATATATCCATATATATATAATATATATCATATCACCTGAATTGGAGGATTTTTCTCTCAAAAGTGGCATGTGTTCTCTTGAGGCAAGTGTTCAAACTTTCCTCCCTTGGCAAGCCCAAATCACCTGCAATCTTGCCTCCTGCCGCTCTACACTGGGTCGGCTTCCCTCCCTTCCCATGGTCTCGAAAAATAAAGTCCATTGCTATATAGCATGGTCCGTCTTCGATCCCAGCTGTCACTGGTCCTAAGATTATAAAAAAAGTAAAAATACAACAGTGGAACAACCAGGGAATTGTGGATGGACACTATGATAAAGAATCAACCACCTCTGCTACATAGGGGATTAGAGGAAGTAGAGAAGAATCCCCAAGAGAACCATGCTATGATCAAGACTTCAAGAGAATAAAGATATAAAATTTCCCCAACAAAAAAAACAACAGGACCAATACAAGTACAAGAAGCCACATCAGAACACAAACCAGAACGGAGGATCAACAGAAACTCCCACACCATATATAGTTGCAAATGGCTAGACGTCCAACACAAAGTACAACATTCTGATGCTACCAAGAGGAAAAACAATGATACCACTAAGGGCAACCACCATCAGAATTACACTGACTCATCATTGCCAAACTATTGATAAAGCCAAGAAGACACGGTGAGGCAAAACATTCCAACTGTCGAGACGGACTATAGATGCCACCTCAGTTATCTATACCCAGCAAAAATAGCAGATTATAGTTGAAAGAGCAGAGAAAAAATCTTCCATGACATTAAACACGATGTAGTAGGGGAATACATGCCCAAAATAAAACCACCACTTCAAGAGAATAATTTGAACTAATTCAAAGGATCAGAAGACACGGAGCAACTTAGCAACCCAGGACCTAGAGAAAGAGAAATTACTGAAGGTCTAAGGCAGAAGTGGAAACTAGTACAAGATAACAAATGGATAATACAGTGAAAGGGAAGCATATCACATCTTTCCAGTTATAACCTTAAATTATTACTGTACTAAACCCCCTTCATATGCTGTCACAAAAAGAAACAACAAGACTGAGTTATGAGAAACTGTGGGGCTGGAGAGATGGCCCTCAGCGTTAAGCAGCACCGGACCTGCTATTGGCAGGTTGCACCTGGGTTTGATCCCCAGCACCCCATGGCAACTGATTAATCTGTACTCTCCAAACTCCAGGAGAACTCAAGTCAGGGGAATGCACACACCTCTGGCGTACCCTGCGGCATTGCAACAACACCAGGGCACAAACCGTAATGCAAGCACAGGACAGCCAACACATAATAAATAAATAAATAAGTAAATAAGTAAAATAGATAAATAACACAGAACCCAACTATATGCTGGGTACAAGAAACGCATCTTACTCTCAAGGATAGACACCAAACTAAGATAAGGATGGAGAATATTCCAAGCAAATGGTACCGAAAAAGAAAGCAGGTGAGACTATTTTAATATATAAAAGTCTATTTAATAAAATAGACTTTCAAAAATAAAACAAATCAGAAGAGACAAAAAATACACTTTCTACTCACCACTCCATGGAACATTCTCCAAAATGGACCACATACTGGGATACAGAAAAACACCTCAACAAATACAAAAAGATTGAAATAATTTAATAAAATAGACCTTCAAAATAAAAAAAATCGAAGAGTCCAAAAAATACACTTTCTACTCACCACGCCATGGAACATTCTCCAAAATGACCACATACTGGTACACATAAAAGAACCTCACAAATACAAAATGAAATAATTTCATGCATTCTATCAGACCAACGTGCAATAAGTCCCTACTATCACAAGAACACTGGAACTAAACAACAAATACTCTTAATAATGAATGGTCAAGGAAGAAATAAATAGAGAATAAAGCATTCCTGGACTGAATAACAATGACAATACAACACAAAAAACCTATGAGATACTTTAAAACAGTCCTAGAGGTGGAAGGTTTAACTCTTGGTGCGCTACGTTAGAAAAACAAACACTCTGACATCAGCAATGGATTGTTCGACCAGGTGGATGTTGGCCAGGGGAGCCAAACCCCCACAAAAGGTAGGCTCCTTGCCTCTGAGTGGGAGTACCTACGAGGAGGAGAGGCAATAGACCCTGCTGCCAAAGACCCTAATTAACATGGGAGTGATGTATGAGACCACACATGCAAGTGTACAGATGGCCTCTGGAATGCCAGAGAGTTGTTACCAAAGGCCAAGTCAAACAAATAAGCAAAGATGTGTCTCCCGAGTCAAGCAAGACTCCAACATCAGCACCAGCTACAACTCAACTGCCTGGAAGACTGTGACGCAGAGGCAGCCATGTGCCTGGATATCCCAAATCTAATGGGCTATTGTATTGCTCTCCCCTTGGAGAAATAACCATGGCTGATGCCACAAGCTTACATCCTCTAAGGTTAAGAGATGTTATAAGACACAGAAAGAACCTGTCATATATTACAGGGGTAAAATTGTAAATTCGTGGATTAACATAGCCAACTGTTATCTATGCTAAGGTAACCTACTATAACTATTAGTTCTGCTTAAATACCTATGGATCTAATTGCTTGTTCTTCATTAGTAGAATCGAAGGTTATTCCTGGACCAACTGTCAGCCATAAAGGAAACAGCCAGAATTGACCAGATCCCAAGTCAAAAGCTCCAGAGAGAGTGACTGTTTTACCTCTCATCCCCTTTGCCCCTTTTCTAAGCCTAGGGAACAACCTGCGGAAAGAGGGGGCGTGGGGTAGAATGTAAGGGCTGCGATGGGGGTGATGTGGAAACTACAGCAATGTATCTGGACACTCATTTGATCAACTTCTATTGAACAAACCACCTGTCACCACCCCACTGGATGGTGGGGCTGTAGGTGTGTGGGGACAACAGCCCTGCAGATAGGTTTTTGCATGAAGGATGCTTGTACTCGGAATTATCACTTATAGCTAAAAGAAAAAAAAACAAACTGAGAGAAAGATGGCGGGACAGTTAGGCAGAATGCATGATCGGGGAGGTGGGGTGGGGGGGAGGGAAGGGGAGATAAGCCTGAAATGAATTGGAAAAAGGTGTGATGAAATGGCACAAAGCATCATAAAATTAATTTAAGTAAAAAAAAAAAAAAACAGACACAAAAAAAAAAAAAAAAAAAAAAAAAAAAAAATTGAGAGAGAACAACAAATAAACCGTAAATCAACAGACAGGAAGAAATAACAAAAATCCAGAGCAAAATCAATGAAATAGAAAAAAAGAAAACAATACAAAAAAACAAAAAAAAAAAAAAAAAATTTTTTTTAATTTACTTATGTATGTGTAAGAATTATTGTTTGCATGTAAGTTTGTACACCCATGTCGTGCAATGCCGGGGAGGTCAGAGAGGGCGTCAGATTCCCTGGAACTGGAGTTCTGCTGAATGGGAGTTACAGACTGTTCTCAGGCCGCCATGTTTGTGCTGGGATCAAACCCATGGCGCTGTAAGAGCGGTCAGTGCTCTTAACCGCTAGCCATCTCGCCACCAAAATTTCTTTCTCTAAGAGGATAAACAAGATAGACCACCTCTAGCCCCGTTAACGAAAAAGAAAGAAGAGCAGCTCCAAATCAATACCATCCATGATGAAAAGTGAAATATCACAACAGACAATGAAAGATCCAACAATCATACGGTAATAGTTCAAAAGACCAATACTCTATTAAATTTGAAAAAAAAAAAAAAATGGATGAATATCTGAAATCCTGGGAACCACCAAAGCTACAGAAGATATCAACAGCTTAGAACATACCCATAATATACATAGAAATTGCACTGTATAAGAAACCTCAACTAAAAAAGCCCGGTTCCAGATGGGTGCTCGACAGAATTTGTAAAACTTTAATAATGACGTACAATCATTTTTACTCAAATTGTTCAGAAGGAGTCAAGCAGGAAACGTAATCCCCAAATTCTCATATTAAACACAGCATTACTTTAATACCAAAAACCAGGCAAAGATACAACTAAAAAGGAGAACTATAGACCCATTTTCATTGATGAACACAGGTGCAAAAATTCGCAACAAAATACTTGCAAACCACATACAGAACCAGAGCAAGAAGGGGATTCCATCATGACCAAGTTGGATTATAACAGAGATGCAAGGGATGGTTCCAGATATAAAAACCAGTAAATATAAAACACAACAAATGGTCTGGAAAGACAAAAAAAAATGGTCTTCTCAATTGATGCAAAAAAGCCTGTGGATGAAATCCAGCAGCCCTTCATGCTTAAAGTCCGGAGGGAATTGGATTAGAGAGATCATTCCTCAATGTAATCAAGCCATATACAGGAAATCCACGGCCAAACGATCATCCTAAATGAGAAAATTTGGAACCATTTATCTTAATGTAGGAGCATGGCAAGGTTGTCCACTATCTCCATGCCTCTTCAATATAGTGCTTGAAACACTTGCTAGGCAATAAACAAGAAAAGAAAATTAAGGAGTGCTATGTGGAAAAGAGGAAGTCAAGCATTCCCTTTTTGCAGATGATATGGTTTGTTACTAGAGATGCTAAAAACTGCACCAGAGAACTCCTATAAATGATTAACCATTCCAGTAAAGTGGCAGGATACAATCATCCAGTAAATCAGTAGCTTTTCTTCTTTACACCAACGACAAGCAACTGATGAAAGGAATCAGAGATACCTTCTCACTCACAATAGCTCAAAAACGGTAAAATACCTAGGGACAAACCGAACCAAAGAACAACCAAAGATCGCTACAAAAATAATTTTAGCCCCTGAAGAAGGAAATTGAATAAGAAACGGAAGTAGATGGAAAGACTTCCTCTGCTCATGGATTGGAAAAATGAATATAATAAAAATGTCCATCTACCCAAATATGTAATATACACAGATTCATGCAATCCAAATTAGATTTCCTCAAGAGTGTTTTTTCACAGGCTTGGAAAAAAATCCTTAAGTTCTATGGAAAAACAAAAGACCCCCGAACAGCCAAAGCAACCCTTAACAAAAAGAGCAATGGGGGTGGATCTCTATACCAGACATTCAAACTATACTACAGGGCTATGGCCATAAAAGCAGCTTGGGACTGGCACAAAACAAACCTGTTGACCAACGGAACAAAAACTGAAGATCCAAACCAATTTCAGCCATCTCATACAATTTCAGCCACCTAATACTTGACAAGGTATGCCCAAGAAGACACAATGGAGGAAAAGACAGCAAAGTTCAGCAAGTGGTGGTTGGCAAAACTGGATCACAAATTGTAGAATAATGAAATTAAACCCTACCTATTGCCCTGTACAAAGATCAATGCCAGAATGGAATCAAGATCTCGATGTGAAACCCAAAATTCTGAAGGTGATAGAAGAAAAAATTGGCATCAGACTACAAGACAAAGGCACGGGAAAGGACTTCTTAAATCAGACAACAACTGCAAAAGAAATAAGATCAACAACTGACAAATAGGACCTCATTTACCTCAAAAGCTTCTTTACAGAAAAAGAAGACAATAAGGAAGTGAAGAAAAACCCACAGAGTGTGAGGAAACCTTCAGCACAGAAGCATTGAACAAAGCATTGATTTCCAGAATATAAAACTACTCAAAAACAAAGAAGAAAGAAAACAATGACTCACTCGAAAGATGGAACAGAGCTGAACAAAGACTGCACAAGTGAGGAATAGAGATGGCAGGGAAACTTCTAACAAGTGTTCAACATCACTGATATTAAGGAATGCAAAATAAAACCACTTGCTGGAGAGGTTGTTGGGAAAGGGAACATCATCCACTGCTGGTGGAGTGTAAACTCATACGACTACTATGAAAAGCAATGTGGAGACCTTGGAAGATACTGCAATAAATGAGTTTGCTATCTGACCCAGTCATACCCCCTGGTATATACCCATCAACTCATCTATCCAGAGATACATGCACGCAAGGTGAGTGCCACTCTGTTCACAGTAGCAAAGCAAGAGTTGGGAACCATTCAAGTGCCCTCAACTGTCGAGTGGAGAGAGAACATATGGTACATCTTCACAAGGAGTTCTCCGCAGTGGTAAAGAAAGATACATCATGAACTTTACAGGTAAATGGATGGAGCGGGAAAATATCCATGCTAAGTGAAGTAACACAAGTCCCAGAAATAAAAAACCATGAACGGTATCCCTCATCTATGGAGGCGTAGCAACCAGTTACCTAATTGGATGGCAAACTGAGCAACGTTGTTATATTCCTTGTGATCTGGAAATAACTGTGCTCTTATATTGTGAGCCCTTAAAAATAATAAATAGGGGGGGCTTTAGAGATGGCCTAAGCGGTTAGGAGCGCTGACCACTCTTACAGAGGACCCAGGTTCGATCTCCATCACACACATGGTGATGAGAACCGTCGTATACTACGTCCAATTCTATGGAGAACTCCATTTCCAGGGGAATCCAACTCCTCGTTCTGACCTCCGCGGCATTGCACGACACGGGTTCGCAGACCTACATGCATATAGTACATTCCTACACATACGAAATAAATAAAAAATAAATTAAAAAAATATTTTAAAAAATAAATAAATAATAAGACTCAACATAGAATAAATGCTACTTCCCTGCTTTTCACAGTAGGAATATAGCCAAAGACTATTTTTCTGGTGAATGTATTTCCTCCGTATAGTTCCCAGTAGAAATTTATCCCATTCAATAGATGTTTCCATAGGCTTTCATGTTTTTCCCCAATGCCCATTTTTTTCCTATGCATGTTTGAGGGAAAAAAAGATCAAAAGGAATGGGGAAAAAAACTAGTTTGCCATAACATTATGTCTAGGCCACAGTATTTATTTTGTGGTAGTGCTTCTTAGTATTTTTTATACAGGGTTGCTTGAGCTTTGTCCAAGCATTTTCTAAAATATTATGAGTAAGTTAAAAAAAGTATCAGGCTGGTGTAACTTAGCCTTTCTGGTTACTTAATGACCATACCTAGTGCCCATACCAATTTGGGCCCAAGGGTCTTAAGGGATAACGTTGTCCCTTACCCGCAGAGTTCAACTAAGTCCCAGAGGACTATGCATGGGTCATCTCTTGAAATGTTCCTGCAAATGTGAGTCACCCATATTCCTGTGCAGGGAGGTCTTGGAGTCCACTAAAGGGACTTCAGCCAGTGGTCACCAGTCTATAAAGAGAAAGTCTGCTCATGCTTCAAAAAGGGAAACTGGTCTAGCAAGACCCGATGTTTTCCTCAAGTGGGTGAAACTCGTGATTGAAAAGCCAAAAGGAGCCAGAGCTCGCTCCTTCCCCCGAAAAACCTGAGTGGCCTTTGAGGACCAGATCCTCAAACGACCTTGAGAAAACAAAAACCTAGGTTAAATCGGGGCTAACTTGTTGCCTTAAACATCAAAGGAAATTATAACCAGAAATAAATAAACATAAATCTGAGAAATTATACTTCAGGGTATAAAACGTAATCTTAAGTAAAAGACAAAAGAGCCACATTGGGTTTGCCTGTGTTACTGGCAAGTGCAGTTACCCTATGGCTGCTACTGCTTTTGCCACCCTTCAAAGGCATGAGAAAGACACAAAGCTTTTCCACCTACTAATGATGACGAAGACTTCTATCTCTCCAAGAATCCTCCAACCTCAGTGCCAGATGGTGACCGCTGAGACATCCAACTTGTTTTTTATTAATTTTTTTTTTATTAATTTTTTATTTATTTCTGGTATGTGTACGAATATTGTCTGCATGCAAGTCTGTGCACCGCGTCGTCGTTGCAATGCCGTCGGAGGTCAGAAGAGGGCGATTCCGCCGGGAGCTGGATTTCTCCTGGATTTGGAGTTTTCAGACGGTTTTAGAAGCCTTGGGTGCTGGATCGAACCCGGGTCCTCTCAAGAGCGGTCGGCGCTTAAAACCGCTAGGACATCTCTCCACCCCGAGACAATCCAACTTGTAAGACTGAGCTATTACTGGGGTTTCTGCTTCTTCAGAGTTTAGACTGCAATTGTTGGACTATCCAAGCTCTATCATGGGGACAAGTACAGGAAGATCAGACAGGACATGGTGCATACTGGACCTCATTTTGTGACCATGGGAAGGAAAACCCCAATGGGGGAACACAAGTGCAGGACTGATGGTGGTTGTGTCTTCCAGGAAGAGACTTCAAAAAGGACATCTTTCATCAACCTAATAGGAAAAAAATCATAAGCGAAGATGCTAAAACCTATGATAATGTGGCATGCATATGTTGCATATTTGTGGAGTGATGGATATTGGAGAGGAATAACAACAAAAAAACAACGACAACAAACAACAACAAAACAACAGAAAAGTTGCAATCAAAGAACTGACTGAAACAGTGAACTTCTGCTGAAACAGTAAACCTCTGCAAAAAAAAAAAAAAAAATTGAGACTGAGAAAAAGATGGAAAAACATGTTTGGCGAATGCAGGAGCTCTGGTTGGGGGAGCAGGGAGGGAGGCACAATGGGTCTCGATTTGATTTGTAGTGTAATTTTATTTGTATGAATCACAAGCTCAATAAAACATTGGCTTTACAAAAGAAAAGTATGTGTGTGTGTGTGTGTGTGTGTGTGTGTGTGCATGTTGTGGAAGTATCAGTGCTAGAAGCAGAAATGTAAAAAGCAATGGGAGGGGTCAAACATCACCAAATTTCTAGTATGGAATTCACAAAATTTCAATAAAAATAAAACTAGAATACATGAAGTCAGGATGGTAGTAAGGTGGGTGTTGAATATGATCAAAATATATTGCACTGCATTATCACAGAATTAAAATATTTTGATTAGAAAACTATTTTCATGTTTAGAAGAGAGAAAATGTTAAGAAAATAATGATAAAAAGCATCACATCGTTAAACTTACATGTACAAAATTAGATATGCCCTTATTGAATTACATCAATGCATTTTGCTTTCTCCTGTATAGCATTTCAAAATACTATTTCATGTTGAAGAAAATTCAGTAATTTTACACTACAGCTATACACTCTAGCTGTTGTTTTAGGCGGCACATTGTATTTTATAACTCAGACAGGAGAGAGGTTTTGTTTTGACTTAGAAACTTCAAGATTCAGACACTCTGCCTAAGATTTTTACATCCATTTGATTGGCAGATTGTTCTAGTAAATGGTTCTGGTTGTCTCACTTCAAGCTTTGTTTCTTCTCTTCTATTCATATGCAACTGGCAGGAATGAATGTTGAGGTTAACTGCCCATTTTCCAATTTCCAGAAGCTATCTATCAATTAATACTTGTTTCTGAAACAAATTCATTTGTCAGATGTATTTTTCAACACTTAACCAACTTAATTATATCCTAGATTTTAAAGTATTTCTTCTTTAATGGAATTACCCTAAAATAGCTGACTTGGCTCTAGTGGATGAACTTGAATCAAGAGACATCTGGGGATACAAACTTTATTCAATAAGCCTTATCATATATGACAGAATGCATGATATCCAGTGGGAGAGCTAAGGGGATGTAGATGGGAGGGGCTGTATAAATATGATTAATAGGTATCGCATGTAATATTCAAAAAATCAGTAAAGTATGTATTGAAGTAATGTCTTCTAAATTACATTTTCCAGAATAGATTTTTCCTGAACTCTCAATTCTTATGTACACTTTTATATTTCACACATGCATTTAGCAGAAAGATTCCACTCAGCAAGAACACAACTTACACATTTAGTCTTCTTTACGATCTTCTCACATCTTATTTGAAAATGTCATCATCCTTTAGTTTGTCATACTTGCCTTTCCATTTTATTATAGTACATAACATCAGCATATCCTGGCAGAGATGAGGTTTATGCTCCTAGGAATGTGTGGAAGCATTAGGTGGAGTACATGAGAATGACAGTATACTTATAGAGAGAAGAAAGAGCCCACATCTGGAACTTGCTCAGCTTGGTCAGGTACATTCAGTTAGCCATTGTAGGTGAATCAGAGTCATCTATCAGGGTGCAGGTATAGAGATAACAGAAAATCATGTAGTGTAGTTCTCCCAAGGTAAGAGGGATTCAGAACTTACTTTTATAAAATTGGGTGGCTGCTAGCTTCAGCAGCATATATACTAAAATTGGAATGATACAGAAAAGATGAGCATGGCCCCTGCACAAGGGTGACACACAAATTTGTGAAGTGTTCCATATTTTTAATAAATTGAATTCTCCATTACCTTCAAAAATGAAATAAAATAAAATAAAATTAGGTGACTTAAGAGATTTGAACAGAAAAGTAACATAACTTTGGTCTGTTGAATAGGACTGAGGTTTTTCTTTATGGACATTGTAATTAAGTGGAATGTGAGATAATAGAAGCTGAGAGGCTCCATATAGTACACTGTTTATTCTGTCATCTCCAAATAAAGGAATGGAACAAGAGATCACTATGCTAAATGAAATTAACCAGACTCAGAAATAAAAATAAGATATTAACTTAAAAAACTTCTTTAAAATATCTTATAAATTTATGGTATTACTGCATTTTCAACTTCCAAGAATATATGCAACACAACCTATTTGAAACTGTAGAGAAATTGTGAAGATTTTAATTCATTTATGAAGAGAATATAACCTTAAAAATAAAACAGGAAATGATAGAACATTTTAAAAATTTATTAAATATTTGAACAACTCAAATTAAAATAATGAAGTGATAGCAAATATGAATGGTAGACACATGTATCTCAGCTTTCTAGTTTTGATACTAGAATTACAAATTTTCCTAAATATTATAAATGAATGATTTAAATTTTTCATATTGAGTGTGTGACTTAGAAAATGAATTTGACAGAAAAATGCATTACATATGTCTGTATGACAATAGGAAGCAAACAAATTAATTCAATGCTGTTTTACAACACTGGTCAGAAAAATTTGACCAGGAAAAAAGTATATGCTTATTGATCCTAGTACTCATTATAGTTAAAAAGCAAGTGGAAAATAGTTACTGGGGAAAAAATAAAGTACTATTAGGAAGGTATGTTTGTCTAGTTCATGTATGAAGGGAAATCAACTGAAAATTGATTTGCATCAAAGACCCAGAATTGGAAGATGAAATCTTCAAAATTCAGTAAAATAAAAAGGAAACAAAACAGTCCATAATAAAAAAGCATGTGACTGTCAAAAAATAAATAACATTTCATGCACTGATGTGTGTGTTTGTGTGTGTGTGTGTGTGTGTGTGTTTACAATCACATGCACATGTGTATGTTTGAACAGGTACAAATGTGTATGTGCACATGTGCCTGGATAGGCCGGAGGACAACCCCAATTATCATTCATCATGTAACATTCACCATTTTTCCATTTTTTCAAACAGGGTCATGTACTGGTATAAAACTCACTAAGTTCACTAGGTTGGCTTGGCAGCATTCCTCATATATCTGCCTGTCTCTGCCTTTCCAGAACAGGGATGCAACTGAGCACCACCATACCCAGCTTTTATTTATTTATTTATTTATTTATTTATTTATTTATTTATTTATTCAATTTTTTTGAATATAAAATGTAATAATTATTTTTTTTCTTATTTTACTTATTCAGTTTTTGACAATTTTTTATAATAGACCTTAATCAAATTTAGGAACCTCCCCCATCCTCATCTCCCCATAATCAGTCTTACAGAATTTCATGCATTTTGTCATATATGTTAAGTCCTAGGCTGTCAAGAATTTGTTTCCAGGTGTTCCCTCAGTGGAATTTCATCTGCTGTAGTGAGCTTATGGAGAGTCACTCCCTTAAAGGAGATCTACCCTTCCTTACTCTACAGTAATCAGTTGGTATTAGTTCCCCCCTTAAGCCTGCTGCCCATTTCCCCAGTTATAAGCTGGATTTTTGTCCAAATAAGTAAGCGTGGGTCTTGTTCATGCTGTCACCATTGTTGCAAGATCATATGAGCATCTTCCCTGAGGCCTGAAAGTGTCTGTTTCCTTATGTTCATGCACCAACCCTTGCTCTTTCAATCTTTCTCCCTCCTCTTCCAAAATGGTACCAGAGCCATGAGTGGGTGAAGTTTAATATACGAGTCCTATCCAAGGAAACACACTCAGAATTCTCTTATTCTCTAAAACTTGACTAATTGTGGCCTTCTGTGTATATCACACTCTGTTGTATAGGAAATATTTGTTCTTGGGCAGTTGAGGGATGTATTAGTGTTCCCTCTAACAGTTCTGTTATATTCTACGTGCCTTTGCTCTATAGGTTCCACTGTGGGTATGTCACTTAGGACTGACCATCTCTCAGACATGTATTCTCTGTGTGCAAACAGTTGTGGAACTCCGTCATAGCCTCCATCTGTGGTAAAATGAAGCTTATTTGATGAGTGGTGCATGGTATCCTTGGCAGGGTAGTGAGCAGATCTGATAGGTAGATCAGGAGGCCAAGGGTTAAATCTATAACTACAACTTTTATGATGACCATCTCCCTGTTCTTATGTCATGGACATAAAAACAATGTTCAAATTAAGAATTTATAGTAAATTATCATAGACTTGGAATTGATTTGAGTAATAGTACATTTAAACAATTAATAAATATTATATTTATGTTGTATTAACCATTGAGACAAACATTCATTTAATTTCCAGTCTATTTTTACATTTTATTTTTCATATTTTATATTTATTTTTAAATTAGCACATAAAGCAACAGATTGTAATATTGAATCTTTTCTCATGCATTTTATTTGGTTGATTCCTTTCCTCCAAATCCATCCAAACCTCCTTGACCCCCGTTCTCCTAGTCTCCTGAGTCCTTTTAGCTTCTTAGCCTTCATCCATGTTTTCTTCCATTCATATATACACATTTAACAGTTAGAGACTAGGATTCACGTGTGCAAGAAAGCATATGGCAATTGTCTTTCAGAGCCTGGGTTACTACACTTCAAATCATTTTTTCCATTCCACCCATTTTTCTGAAGCTTTCATAATTTAAGTTTTCTTTATGCCTGAATACAATTCCACTTGGAATGGATATCACATTTTCATTTTCCATTCATTTGTTGATGAACTTCTTTGTTGACTTTGTCTATAAGCTATTATTAAAAGAGTAGTGATAAACGTGGATGTGCAAATATCTCTGTGGGAGGATTGGGAGTCATTTTGGTAGTACCCAAAGTGATATAGCTAGCTTATATGCTAGTTCTATTTTTACTTTTGTGAGAAAAATTCACATTTAATGAAATTCACTTTCATATACATGCAAAAATACTAAAATCAGACTACTGCACTGATTTTTTAAGCAACATATTTTTGAGTCATATTATTCTGAGTACATTTTCTTTTTTTTTAATTAACTAATTTATTTTTTTATCAAATCTAGACCCGTGTCCCCCCCATCCTCCCACCCCACCAAAGCTCATGCATTCTGCCATACATGCTTTTCTTCTCTTTCTCAGTCTTTCTCAATATTCTCCATGTGGAAGTTGACTGTTTTGAGCAGAAGTTCACTGTTTCAGTCAGTTCTTCGATGCAGTCCTTTCTGGTGTTGTTGTTGTTGTTGTTTCTAATATGCATCACTCCCAACTGATTTGGACAAAAGCTCAAGGGGCCATGCATAAGAAATACTTGCAACTAGGTAATTGGCCCCAGCATCCACAGATGAGGGATACCATTCGTCATTTGTTTTTCTGGGACTGTGTTACTTCACTCAGCATGATATCCTCTAGCTCCAGCCATTTTCCTGCAAAGCTCATGATGTTGTCTTTCTTTACAACTGGATATAACTCCATTGTGTAGATGTACCACATTTTCTCTATCCACTCATCAGTTGAGGGGCATTTCCAGCTCCTCGATATTGTGAAGAGAGCTGAAATAAACATGGCTGTGCATGTATCTCTGTGGTGGGGTGAGTCTTGAGGGTACATGCCTAGCAGTGGTATGGCCAGGTCAGGTGGCAAGTTCATTCCAAGTCTTCCAAGGGTTCTCCACACTGCTTTCCATAGTGGCTGCACGAGTTTACATTCCCACCAATAGTGGATGAGTGTTCCCCTTTTCCCACAACCTCTCCAGCACTTGGTATCATTTGTTTTCTTCATCCTAGCTAGTCTTACTGGAGTAAGATGATATCTTAAAGTGGTTTTGATTTGCATTTCCTTAATGATTAGTGATGTTGAGCAGTTCTTGAGGTGTTTCTCAGACATCTCTAATTCCTCGCTTGTGAAGTCTCTGTTCAGTTCTTTGCTCCATCTATTGAGCGGGTCGTTTGTTTTCTTTTTTCTTTGTTTTTTGAGTAGTTTATATATTCTGGAAATCAATGCTTTGTCAGATGTATCTGCAGTGAAGGTTTCCTCCCACTCTGTGGGATTTCTCTTCACTTCCTTGATTGTTTCTTTTGATGTACAGAAGCTTTTGAGTTTGATGAGGTCCCATTTGTCAATTGTCGACCTTAATTCTTGTGCAGCTGCTGTCTGATTTAGGAAGTCTTTTCCTACGCCTATGTCTTGTAGTCTGCTGCCAACTTTTTCTTCTATCACCTTCAGAGTTTGGGGTTTCACGTTGAGGTCTTTAATCCATCTGGAGTTGACTTTTGTACAGGGTGAGAGGTAGGGGTTTAATTTCATTCTTCTACAAGTGGTGATCCAGTTTTGCCAACACCACTTGCTGAAGATGCTGTCTTTTCTCCATTGTGGTTTCTTGGCCCCCTTGTCAAATATGAGATGGCTGAAATTNTTTATAATGTGTCCTAATGAACTTTACCTTTCAGGTGCTGCAAAGTTTTAATATGAGAGACTTTTTTACCTCCTTTTCATAGAACAAAGTAAAGCATGATGGTAATGAAGTCATTCCCTAACTGTAAATTAGAGCCAACTGTTATAGAGCTAATCTATTTTATTTTATTTTATTTTATTTTATTTTATTTTATTTTATTTTTGAGGTAATCTCTTATAAAAATGGTATAGCTGCCTTCTTTAATTGACTGATAGACATAGGAACCATGAAAGGATTATTCTCTATTCAGAGCCAAATATAATACTAAAGTCTTTATAAGATGGGTAATTATGCAAAATATATTAATACAGGAGAGCTCTGATATCAGAAATGGATTATTCTGCCAAGAAGATGTTGGATAGGGGATCCAAGGCCCAAAAAAGGTAAAGGCTTTTTGCCAGCAAACGGGGATACCTGCAAGAAGAGAGGAGGTAAGGCCCTGCTGTCGAAGACCTGGTATAAGCATGGGAAAGATGTATTGAGATCACACTTGCAAGTGTACAGTTGGTCTCTGGAATGCCAGAGAGTGTTACCAAAGGCCATTAAATCAATAAATCAAATATCGGTCTCCTTGATTCAAGCAAGACTCTTCCGTCAGCATCAGCCACACCTCACCTGCCTGGAAATACTGTGCAGCAGTGGCAGCCATATGTCTGTATATCCCAAATCTAATTGGCTATTAGCTCTCTCCTTGGAGGAATAATTCATGGCTGATGCCACAAGCTTACAACCTCTAGTGGTTAGGAGATGTTATAAGCCACAGTAAGACCTTGTCATCTTTTACAGAAAAGCTATAGTTCATGGATTAGCATACCATCCAAACATCTGTGTCTATACCAACGTAACCTACCATAATAATTAGTACTGTTTAAATGCCTGTATATCTAATTGCTTGTGCTTCATCAGTAGGAGTAAAAGGTTATTCCTGGATAAACAGCCAACCCATGAAAGGAAACAGCCTGAACTGATCAGAGTCCAAAACAACATCTCCAGAGAAAGTAGACTGCTTTGCTTTTCACCTACTTGTGCCCCTTTTCTAAAGCCTAGGGAACAATCTGTAGAAGAGAGGCATGGTAGAATGTAAGGGCTGCGATTGGGGTGAATTATGAAACTACAGAAATATAGACTGGACTCTTATTTGATCAACATGATTGTACATACAGCCCCTCCAGCTGGACAATGGGGGCCTTGGGCTGTATAAGTTTGGGCATAGCTGCTTGCAAATTGGTTTTACATGAAGGATTCTTGTATTCATTACTTATTACTTATTATTAAAAAATAATAATCTAGTAATGAAAAATACTAGACTACATACACTATACTCACAGACGGTAGAGGAATTTTCAGTCATAATGCTGTCATTGGGTAAGATTTTGTTTTGTTTTGTTTTGTTTTGTTTTGTTCCCCAAGCCAGATTCAGTTTCACAATTCCAGGTATGGAATGAGTGGGAATTTCATGTCAGTTTACATAAGCATCCAGTAAGGAAATCAGAAACACAAGGCAAATGTTTGGCTGTTTATGGAAAGATGCAGTAGAAATGTCAAATTCTAACCCCCAAATTAGAAATACATGGAAATGGGAGGGGTGAGAGAAATGCGTTATGAAATGTGATAGAATAATAAACAATGGCTCTTCTGTGGATGGAAAGATTGTGAAACCAGATGACTGGAAGATTTAAGCTAAAACATGTGGCATTGGGAGAGCTCTGACTCTGGCAAATTATATTGCTTGTGAAATATATGAGTCTGTTGTGGGATGGTGTATTTTCTGCTTCTTGGAAGGAAGGGCCATTAGATATTTGAGAAAAGCATAGCGGGAATGAGGAAACAGAAACTTTATTACGACTTGAAGGAACCTAGTGCCCAAGGCAATGAGTGAGGGACTATGGAGGACAGAAGTCTCCTGCTTGGTTGAAATGGCTGAATTCCTGCCAATGTCATGAAGAGGCTTCTGGAGTCTCAAGCCATGCTTGCTGTCCCTGGTGGGCATCAACCCTCATATAAGTCCCACATGCAATTGTAGTGCTCATGTATATTCATGTTTAGAGCTGTCAGCCTAGGATTAAATAACTTCTTAGACAGCTAGTCCCTGGGAGAAAACAAATTCTCCCTCCCCCAGCCTTCCTTGATCACCTATAGCTCTTCTTCTTGAGGTTGAACCCTGGATATCCATCTTGGGATGGCATGTCAAGTGATTTTTGTCTTTATGCAGGTATCATTTCCTTTTGGTAACTATAAATATGCATATGACATATCTATCTATATTTATCTACATCAATCTATATCTATCTATATCTATATCTATCTATCTATATGATGCCTACACACAAAGTTTTACAGAAAATCTACTAACCAATATTTTTTTACATTTTTCTGACTTTTAAATACTTTTATTAATTGTTGAAAATTTAATGTACGTTGATCATATTCCTAAACCCTCCCCACTTCTCCAAAATTCACCACCACCCCTCTAATCAACAAAAATTATATTTCTCTCTTTCTTTCTTTCTTTCTTTCTTTCTTTCTTTCTTTCTTTCTTTCTTTCTTTCTTTCTTTCTTTCTTTCTTTCTTCTCCTTCTTTCTTCCTTCCTTCCTTCCTTCTTTCCATCCTTCCTTCCTTTCTTCATTCTTTCCTGCCTTTCTTCTTTTATTTTAAGTCTGTAAGTGTGATTTCTGTTGCTTACCCAAATAGTCTTTGGTATGGGCCCATGCCTGTAGTATGGTCAATCTACTAGTGGTTGTACCCTTAATGAAAACATGCTTTCCATCTCTCAGCAGCTATCAACTGATTATATCTCCTCAACTAAGGATGGAACATCTTGTCTACCTCCCAACTCCATGTTGGCATTTTGTCTAGCTTGATCTTCCACAGGTATTGTACATGTTGTTTACAACTGCTGTTAGTTCCTATGTGCAACTTCCCTACTGTGTACAAAAAAATCCACTGTTTCCTTGTATTAATCCAATACCCCTGGATCTTGCACTATTTGTCTACCTCTTCTTAATTATCTTAAAGCTTAGGCAGAGCAAATAGCCCTCGTAACATTA
Source organism: Rhizomys pruinosus (assembly GCA_009823505.1). Taxonomy (NCBI): domain Eukaryota; kingdom Metazoa; phylum Chordata; class Mammalia; order Rodentia; family Spalacidae; genus Rhizomys; species Rhizomys pruinosus. Next base: position 330,956 of record VZQC01008065.1, on the reverse strand, counting down.
ACTGGTAAACACTATAAAAGTTTTTGTTTATCTACTAAAAAATAAATCTCTTTTGAGTTTCACTGGTCAATAATCTGGTTATAGGACCGGCCCTGAGAAGGCAGGTTCACCTTAAGTCATGCTAAATAGAACCACAGAATACCTAGGGTGTTAATAAACAAGGAGATTTTCCTGTCTGGAATCCCACCTCCCAGTGCAGTACTTCCTGGATCAGGCCACAGATATGTTGGTTTCTGTAAGTCTGCCAGCTTTTCTTAATTCATCAGAAAAGTTTTTAATCTCTCATTTTCCTCTTCATAGCCCTTTCTAAACATGCTTTCTTTAATGCCTTCAGCTGCCTTAGCATCTTGTATCTCTTTACTTCTTTAAAACTTCCTTCTCCCAGCCATGTGGCTGCTCGTTGGTCACATCTGATCTCCATGCAGTCTAAAGCCTCCTGGCTTTTTCCCTTCTCCTCTCCATTTTCCTCCTCAAAGTTGCTGCTGAGATTTCCACCTCGCCTACCCTGAGGATTCTTCTTTAAAATTCTAATAAAGTTATCCTAAAGCCTCCATATGGGTCCATTCTTAAATTCTGTCATACATTTGTTCATCTGGGAAATAAGGTTAATTTTGAATGCCCATAGGAAACTGAATATATGCAATTAATATTAAAAATCTGTTAACTCAATGGCAAGCCATTGTTTTATTTACTTACATATTTACTTATTTTCAAAATCTTCATTAATGATTCACAGATAAATCTTTATAGCACATTCAAATTCTATCCAACATACTCCTGGCAATTATATTCAATGAGTATCAATTATTCACTCAACAAAGCAAAGTTTGAATGAGTCTAGTAGCTTTTTCAGAAAAAAATTACCAAGAAATTTATGTTTGCTCTGCTGACAATGTTTTAAAATGTTTTAACTTTAGAAAGCTTTGGTTTTGAAATACAACTTAAAGAGTGCTAGGGAAAGGTAAGCTTGCTTAGAGGATGAGATGCTTCCTGCCAGTTCTGAAAACAGTTTACTCTTCTGGATCCCTATGGTGAAAAGAGAGAAAGTTGTCCAGCAAGTTGTCCTTTGACCTCCACTGGCATGTAACAAATGTAGCAGTAAGTGGCCAAATACTTAAAGGTGATTCTTTTCTTCAGTCTTGCTGTGGGTTCTAAGGACCAAAGTCAGACCACCAGACCTAAGCAGCAAACACTGTTGAGCCTTCTCCATGACTCCAAGATTGAAATTTTTAGAAAAGTAAATTCATTATTACTCATGATTTTATACTTGATAATTACCTAAAGAGTTAATTTCTTTTTTTCTTTATTTTTTATTGTAATACTCGTGTTTTTGACCTTATATATTCTTGGTAGCACCACTGAGCTATATCTCCTGCCCCAAGGAAATAATTTTCTTCCCCAAACCCTCACTTTTATGTCCTGATATATACAGAATAGACAGGGACTCACTCACTGGTCCTTCTCCACATTATTAAACTTTTACTTTTCAAAGACAACTCTAACTTGTATTCTTTGTAAACAAATATGTATCATATCAAATACCAGGCCCCAACCAGTGAAGACAGGAGTGATGTTTTCTTTAGAGAGAACAATTAAATGCTGTAGTAAATCAATTGAATAATGTGAGCATAATAGCTTGTTACTCTAATTGTTTTACATTTATGGAGTTCTGCCCTGGGTAGTTTTAATAGCAGCTGTTAGCCATTGCCATTTATCAGCTACCTTATTACAGTTCAAAATGAAATTGTAATTGAAACAGTTGAACAAGTTAAAATTGACAATAAACCCACTGTCTGATAGTATTTGCTTAATGAACTTGATGCAATAAAAGTTTAATCATTGTCAAGCATTTAGTGTATACATTGACCCAAAGTTTAAAATTTTATAATTAACACATAACAATTCAAGGAGAAAGTGACAAATGAAATTAAGCATAGCATTATAATGTCAGGAAAATTGATTTTCAGTTTCCTACATACTTTAATTTTTCTTCATAATTTTATCAGTGTAGACTTTTTGTCTTGTGCTTGCAAGGCATAATATGGAAGATAAGACAAATTACTAATGATTAACATATCTGAGGTTTATGCTAATAAATTATCTCCAGATTTTTACATAATGCACTATATACTGCCATAGGCTCTATTTGTGCTTTGTAACACTTCAAGTTCTCAGTTTCTCTATTGGTGAAATATCATATCCCATTGACTATAATTTTATGTGATTAAAGTAGTAGTATTTTATGTCATTAAAGTAGTAGTAAACACCAACTAAGTATTGGCTATTTACTTTTTGCACTATCTACTCATAATATCTCATTTAATGGCCACTACACATTAACTTGGTGTCTTAGCTACTTTCTATTCCTGTGATAAAGCACTGACCAAAACCAACTTGGGGAAGAAACCGTTTATTTCACTTACAACACAGTTCATTATCCAGGGAAGTCAAGAGGATTCTGGAGACAGGGGCTGAGCACAAACCTTGGAGGAATGCTTACTAGCTTGCTCCCCTGGCCTGTATTCAGCCTGCTTTCTTATGCAATACAGGACCACCTATGCAGGAGTAGCATCACCCACAACGGGGTGGTCACTCACACATCACTCAACAGTCAAGAAAATGTACCACAGATTTGGCTACTGGCCAATCTAATGGAGAAAATTCCTCCATTGAGTTTCCCTTTACACAGGTATGTCAAGATGATAACTAAAGATATCCAGCATGCTTGAAAAATGCATTCTTAGGATGATAGATTTAGGATTTATGTTATATAAGACCTGATGAAAGAAGAATAATAGCTTAAATGTTAATAAAAACTGTTGATCCGGTAAAACATTAGGGTTGGTCATTCAAATGTAAAACATTTCTCCTGGATACAATATGGAGAGACATAAGGTATCAAATCACAGGAAGTAGCTGAAAAAGATATCCACAAAGAAAGACAGTGAAATTTAACTCCAATATCTTGTAATGCCCTCCAGCCATTTCCTGGGAACCAGAAACTCAAAAGAACTGAATTATATGATAGAGGGTATGTGTGCATCGTTTAGAGTAATATGGGATTAAAATGGAAAGATGTGAATCAAGAAATATTACATGGAAATAACATACAGTTTGTTTCCAAAGGATACAATGTTAATATAGGTGCTATGTTACAGGCTGGTGCAACTTAGCCTTTCTGTGTGATTAACGACCATACCTGACTTCCATACCAATTTGGCCAAGGGACCTGGGGGATAACTTTGTTCCTTGCCCTCAGAGGTCAACCAAGTTTTAGGGGATTATACATGGGGGCATCTCTTGAAAGGTCCTGCAGAGGTGGGTCACCAGTCTTCCTGTTCAGGGAGGTCTTGGAGACCCACTAAGGGGACTTCAGCCAGTGTCCAGTCTATAAAGAGGAAAGTCTGCTAATGCTTCAGAAAAGGAAGCCTGGTACAGCAAGATCTGATTTTGTCCACAAGTGGATGGAACTGGTGGATGAGGAGATGTAAGGAGCAAGGGGCTCCCACCCTCCCCCCCCAAAAAAATCTCGGAGGACAAGATCCTCAACTGACCTTAACCAAGCAAAACCTTAGTTAATCTGGGCTAACTGTGTGGCCTTAAGCAACCAGAAGGAAAGTATAACCAGAAATAAATAATCAATAAGACCAGAGAAACTGTAATGCAGACACAAAACTTGAGATTTTAGTAAAAAGACGAAAAGAAAAAGGAGAGCACTGTTGTTTGACCTGTCTTCAATTCTTACAGGTAGGCGCATCTGCTCTGTGGCTGCCACTGTTTTTGGCACTCCTCAAAGATATGAGATACAGTTTTTAACCTTCCAGTGTGGACTGAGGACTGTTGAGCTACCCAGCTTGTCAACTAAGCAGGTAATGGGAATTCAGCCTCGTCAGAATATGGACTGCCATTGTTGGACTACTGTATCTTGGAGGCCAGTGCAGGGGGAATCAAGACAGGATGCATGCTTACTGGACATCATTTAGGGGACTATGGGAGGGAAAGACTCCAATGTGGAACACAAGTGCAGGATTGATGGAGGTTTGGGCTTGCCAAGGAGGAGCTTCTGAGCACTTCCTTAAGAAAAATATGACCTCTTTTAGGAAAAAAGTCCTCCAATTCAAGTGATATGTGTATGTATATATATATATTTTTTTTTTTTTTTTTTTTTTTTTATATATATATTACTATATATATATATATAATGGCAAACTATTAATAAATACAATTATATACGTATATCTATATTACTCTATACAAAATTTATATATTACTATATACTACCCATTATATATTCTCTGAAGCATACATAAGTAGAAGAGAACAATAACAACAAAATAACTGGAAAAAAAAACTCTGGAAAGACTCAGGACATGTATGGCAGAGTACAGAGACTTGGGTGGGGTGGGGCGCATGGAAAGGGAAATAACTCTAGATTCGATTGAGAAATGATGTAAGGGAAAATGTTTAATAGCAATAACAAAACAACTTTGTGAAAAAAAGAGAAATACGTGTTGAATTTTTTTAAGGGTAGACATGTAAAATACAAGAATTTAAGGACTAAGATTATGAGTATATCCTCAAGTTATCAGTAATGTGGAAAAAAATGAAGGTGAACATGGCATTCAATAGTTCATATGATTTAGTTTACACAATTACAGTATGTAGAGATGGTTCAGTGATCAAGAGCAATGACTGTTTTTGCAGTGGAGCCAATGTTGATTTTAAGTACTCACAAGGAAGCTAACAACCATAATTCAAGTACCAGAGGATCCTACACCGCTTCTATTCTACGTATGCATCATATCCAATAGAACATGTACATATCTGCAAACAATAAACAAATACACATAAATTAAAATCCATTAATCCATTGCATATACTATGTAATTAGTGTATGGGAGCCCTCTCTATCCAGAGCATGAGTTTCTGTCTCCACTCAAACTGGAAGATAGCAAATGCAGGTGCTACTGCAGTGGTCTCCAATCTTAGTTAGCATGTCAAATGATGTCACGTCTGAGATTCTCTTCATGTATATCAGTGTAGAGTATGTAACATGTACTTTTTTTTTGGTGTTTTCGAGACAGGGTCTCCCTGTAACCCCAGCTGTCCTGGAACTCACTCTATAGACCAGGCTGGCCTTGAACTCACAAAGATCTACCTGCTTCTGCCTCCTGAGTACTAGGATAAAAGGGGTGCACAACCACGCCCAGCTGTAACATGTACTTTTATAATCCATTTGTAAACAAATGTGCTGTATTTGTTAATGATGCTCCTGTTTAAATATTTATCTTGGGATGGCTTCACATTAGTACAACTTGTATTTTAATGTGCCATGTATATGTGTACAAATATAATTTACATCATGCTGTGTAGTTTCCTTAAGTATACATAAAGATGGGGTTGTTTGCTTTTATTTTGGGAGTGCTGTCCATTAACATGTTCAGTACTCATTTTTTAGCACAATACAGACATTGAAGAGCTGTATAATGTATCCCATGGTATTTAAGTGATTCAATTATACTTTCTCACAAAGTATAATATTGCTCACCTGATTAAAATATTATCAATAAATGTATTTTTGTTATTGACAAATTAGTACATAGAAACTGACCTTAACTCATGCTTTAATTTCTGTTTTCCTTATAGTTTTCAATAACATTGTATTTCCTGTAAGTATTGGACATTGTCCATGAGATATATTGCCTAGGAATCAAGAATGAGCATTGGGTCTTTCCAGTGCTGCTAGGATGGTCAGTGGGTAGATGGAAAAGTGTTATTCTTTTGTTTAAATTTGTGTGAGACTTATGGTCTTTTACAGAAAGAGAAAGAATATTCCAATCCACAAGAGGCCCATGATAGGTTTTTGGCATCAAACCACTCTCCTGCTTCTTGAAAGTGTTTTTTTTTTTTCTCCCACAGGCTCTTTCTAGTCCCAGCCCACCTCAAAGTCCCTACGAGGACCAAGCTTTCATTTCCCTGCCTCTGCCTCCTTAAGGCTGGGATTTATTTTTCCTAAATAATTTTATAAATACTATTAAGACTAGAGGACTGGTTCATGTGGCTTGTTAATGCCAATTAGGCAAGAAAAGAAACATGCAAAGAACACTAACATTGATTCATAAAATATTCTGAGAATAAAAAAAAACCTTTACACTAAAATTATTATGAAACAAACTAATATTACATGATTAAAAAATATTTTTCCAAAGACAATTAAGTCAGAGACCTACAAATGGCCAGCATACAGAGAAGAGACTACAAAGTGCTCAACTAAAACAGGACATCTGTATCATGCCCTTTCTTCCAGGGCTCAGGGAACTTCACATGCTAGGGATCAGTATGTGACTCTAAGAGCCAGAGGTGGTGGGGTGGTAGCAGATTACATGGAAACATTGCTTTCCAGAAAGCAGGACAGTTACACACCTGAATGAACAGCAATTGTGACATCAGGCACAAGACCTATTCAATTTCAAGCCAGAAAAATTTCCAGCAACCAGAAGGGGTAGTGAAAAGGAATTCCCAGTCCCAGCTGAGGAACTGCAGTGAGAGGAATTAAGTTTTCTTTAAGGACGTGGCCCCTGGTAGGTGAACCACCACTGGGGAAATTCCACCCCCAAGAGAGTATCCGGGCAACAGGAATGGACTGGAGAAGGAAAAAAATGAAAACAAAGTTGGATGAGTAGGGAGGTGGGAGTGGGCATAAGTGTGTAGATTGGAATTATTTTATTTTATTTTATTTTTTCAGTCCAATTTCTTTTTTTTAATTTTTATTTCTGTATGTGTATGAATGTACTGTCTGCATGTAGGTTTGTGCACCAGTGTCATGCAATGCCATGGAGGTCAGAAGAGGATGTCGGGTTCCCCTGGAACTGGAGTTCTCCTGGAATTGGAGTTACAGACTGTTCTCAGCCGCCATGTGGGTGCTGGGGATAGAACCCGGGTCCTCTGCAAGAGCAGTCAGTGCTCTTAACCACTAGGCTATCTCTCCAGCCCTCAGTCCAATTTCTTTTGCAGGACTTTTAGAGCACAGAAAGTAATTAGCTCTGTTAGGATTTTCCTTTCTGGCAATAAAAATCCTACTGTACTCTAATGTGTATGGGCCAGAATTCAAAGCTCATTGGTGAGAACTTTGAGGCCAGCCAGTCTTCCCTTGTTGTGGCTAGCATACCCCAACAGAGCCCATCTGTTATTGGTTTACAAAGTCACCACCATCACAAATGTGCTGTATTTATCCCTCCTTGACAGATGGAGATCTGTCGCACCTAAAAATAAGTTCAGATGTTGATCTCTCAGAAAGGTGGTATGTTTAACTGAAATAATCCTCATGAGATAAAGACATTGTTTAGATATAAAGCGTTGCTATTCATGGTGTGAATATTTATTGTGTTTATACTTAGTTTTTGCTTTCTGATACAGTAACTATAAAGGCTTGTGGTTTACTAAAAATAGAAAGAAAATTTGGCTTCTATTTATCAAATACAACTGTCATTTTCATATACTTTTTACCCTCAATTGCTTGAAATATTTGGTAGGAATTCTTTCTCTCTCTTTCTCTCTCTCTCTCTCTCTGTAGGGTGGTGGTGGTATATGTACTTATGCTTCTTCAATTGCATTTACTCAATGTATGTCTGTGTGTGAGCACATTTGTGCACATGCATATTGGGGCATTTAAGCATCAGAAGTATGTTGCCACATCTGCTTTTATCCTTTTATTTCTGGAGATTCAAGGCAGATTTTAAGATGCAAAGTAAGTATTTTACTCTGATACTCTTCAGTAATTTCTAGAGGACGCATAAGTATATGCACATTGTTTCCTGATTATTTCTGACCATCTGATTCCAAAATATATTTAAAGATAAAATACATGGAAAAATATACATAACATGACCTAGAGAGGAAACAGGGAAATCAAATAAATGGCAGTAAGAGCAAAATAATGTATTTTACACCTTATGTGTACAATAAAGGAACAAGAATGATAAAGATATTAGAAGGGCATATACAGATGATACATAGAACATAATTATGAATAGATACATACATATATACTAGATGATGCATGATAGGGATTGACTGCAATTGGGGATTATCATGAGTAATTTGTCAGCATTACTGAGTGAGTAAAAACTTATAACATGGATGTGAAACACCTGTTAAAGCTTTTCTGGCAAGTATTAACTGAGAAGAAATACTCTAAATGTTTGCAGCAGCATCTCATATGCTGAGGACTGAGACAGATAAAGAAGTAAAAGGGAGAAAGCCACCTTGGCATTGATTCTTCTTGCTGTTTCTCAATCCTCCTAAATATGAGCAAGTATTGCTGTCATGCGTTCTCTGCCACAGTTTAACCTATTCTCTAAGCAATGACTCAAAATAACTCTTCCTCTGTAGTTAATCTTCATGCATTTAGTCACAGTAGCAAGAAAAATAAGTTATGCAGCAGATGTATGAGGACAGAAATGTTCTAATATTAGAAAGGTCATATCTGCATACCTGCACAAATGAAATAAAATGGCAAAGTCTACTTAAAAAAGTAACTGTGTGGTTTGTATGATATTATATATATATATATTACATCAGTGAACTGTTTTTTAAAGATGGCTTATACCCTTGGAAATGTATTTCTAATTGATAAATATATTCAATAATAATAATAAATTACTGAGTTGATATTTCATGTCAAGCACTATGCTAAGAGTTTTAGATAATGCTTTTGAATGTAGACATGGCAATTATTAAAATCATTTTTGGTGCCAAATAAGCTCAGTAGTAATAATTTCAAAAGTTCTTTTTTTATTTGTATTAACATTTCATAATATTTTTGTATTTTGTGAAGTTCTCTAAATTATCTTTATGTACATGTATATGCACATATATGTATATATGTATGCGAACATTTCTATATATCAGACATTCCCACTTATGTTTCTCCATATTGCGAATAATGCTTACTGTACGTTCCTCCAGTTTTCAAACTTTTATAAGCCCTTTGAACAACTGTTTCTTTATTGATTAATTGAATGTCTGAAAAGCTCAAATGATATATTTTAATTGCAGTGACATCCCCTCTGTGTCTGCCATTCATTTATTAATTGTTAATTACACACACAGATATATATATCTTTATAGTCTATATTATTATACTTATATATACTAGGCCTTAAAAGAGTCAGGTTTGTGTCCCCAAATGCCCTTTGGTTGTGGGTTCATCCACTGGAACTTGGTCCAAATGCTGAGGGTCTCACCCTTAAACTAGACAGACTCTCCCTTTCCCAGCAGCCATTAGTTCATCAGGTAGGATTGAAGTTTCTTATCCACTACCCATGTTCATAGTGGAATTTAATCTGGGTAGAACTTATATTAGTCTTGTCCATGCTGTTACCATTTCTGTGGATTCATGTCAGGAAACTGTTTTCTTGTGGTGATATGCCTCTTCTGGCAATTATAATCTTTCTATCCCTTCTTAAGCAATGATGTATGAGCCTTGGGAGGCAGAATGGTGTCTTATTCATGGATAAGTAGTCCACAGCTTCTTATTTTCTGCACATTCACCAGGTGTGGGTTTCTGTGTCAATCATCATTTCTTTATATATGTGCTTCTCTGCTGAGAAATGAGTGATACATTGATCTATGGGTACAACATTGGCATTAGAAATAAGTTTAATATATTTATTTAGCAAAATACTTGTATTCGGCTTTCTCCTGTGGCTTGTGGTCTGTACAGCCTTGTTTTCTTAGTCCTGCTATCACGTCAAGTAGGGGCTTAATTTTATGAAATAAATTTTAAATATAATTAGAAAATAGTTGCTCACTCTTCTAATACCCATGGTACTATTGGACCAATGGACATATAATGCCACACCAGCTGTTTTTGTAGCTTACAGGATTGACAGCTGGGTAAGGTTCATGCTAAGTTTTATGAAAGCTTATGAAAACCTTATGAAAGCTACATAGTAGAGATGAGGTTTTATGGTTAATACCAGCTTGATTTCTCCTTGTTTGTTCTCTATTTCATGTATGCAGTGTCTACAGGAATCAGATCTTACCAAGAAAAGTATTTTTTGGTAACCAAGAGGATGGGCACTGACCAGTATTCTTTGAGGGTCCATGGGATCCCCTGTCAATAGTTTCTTAAGAAGGAGTCCAAAAAAAAGGAGTCCAGTACTTACATTGGACTTTTATTGCCAAGCCTATGGTTTCTAATAGGGTTAATGTTTCACACTTTGAAGGTAATGTCCTTTAATATTTTTAAATAGTTTTTTTTTATGAGTATGAGTGTATTACCTGCAGGTGTGTAAGTACACCTGTGTATATTCACATCTAAGGCTTTACAGCTATAATGGACAAAAGAGGAGAAAGCGCATTGCTTGTTTATCTGAGCCTGTGTTATTTAACCTAGTATAGCAGTTTCTAGTGCTATGCATTTAACTAAAATTCATGATTTTGAATTTCTTTACCACTGTGTAAAACTCCAGTGTGTAAACGAACCACTCTTTCATTGTCCATTCATCAGTTGAGGGACATTTAAATTGTTTCCTTCCCTAGCTATTTTTTTTATTTTATTTTTTAATTAGTTTTTTTTATTGATGCTTTGTGCATTTCATACATTTTTTCCAATTCAGTTCAGGCTTATTTCCTTTTCCCTCCCCCCCCACCCCCACCCCATCCCAGATCATGCATTCTGCCATAACTGTCCTGCATCTTTCTCTCAGTTTTTTTTTTTTTTTCATTTTTAGCTATAAGTGATAATCCATGAGTACAAGCATCCTTCATGCAAAACCTATCTGCAGGCTGTTGTGCCCAAACACCTACAGCCCCACCATCCAGTGGAGGGTGACAGGTTGTTTGTTCAATCAAGTTGATCAAATGAGTGTCCAGACTACATTGCTGTAGTTTCACCATTCACCCCAATCGCAGCCCTTACATTCTACCACGCCCCCTCTTCCGCAGGTAGCTATTTTAAAAAGAGTAACAACAGAAATAGCTAAACAAGTGTCTCTGTAGTAGAATCTTTCTAAAGATTTTTCTGATCTGTTTGACTTGCTGGGATTTTCATTTCAAGTTTTCTTTTAGTTTAACTTTTCTTCAGGGAGTCTATGTTTTTATTTAATTCTAATTTCATATCTTGAATTGTCTTATTTATTTTATTCAACTATAATTGTGAGGTCTTCATTCTTCATTATTGCAATCCTATATATGTTTGACATGTTTACTGTTGCTACTTTGAAATAATTTGTCTTGTTCATCATCTTGTTTACCTTTCTTGAGGAATGCTACAACAGAGACAGTAATTTCTGGAGAAGCATATGGTTCCTAGTTATTCATTTTGTTTGTGTTTTTACAATGGACCTAAGCCTCTGCAGTTATGTTGTAGTCACTGTTTTGTTGTGTGGTTATCAGGGTGGATCTTATTTGTTGTTATTCCAGCTCTTCGGATATGGATTGGTACTCAGTCTTGGGGCCACTAGGTGTTGATGTATCAATAGAATATAAGAAGTGATTTCAGTTCAACTAGAAATAGATCAAAATTCCAAGCCTAATTTTGTAATAGATTCCATGTAGCCCCAGAATATTGGGGTAGGTTGTGTGGGTACAAGTGGGAAGACAATCTAGTACTGATTTTTAATTACAGAATAGGATGATTCCATTTCAGACATAATCAAGAAAATGCACAAATGTATCTCTTACCTGTCTGGCATGACACACAGGATGCAAAATCCCATCTATGCCTGGGAGAGTGGGGTTGGTAACAAGAGCAGATAGTTTCTCTGTAACGGACCAAGCTGGGCCAGGGCAAAGGAGAATGGAAAAGCCAACAGGAAAAGCCATGTTGATGGAATTGAGGAATGCCTACATCTGGTAGGTACATAGTATGTAACTCAAAGGTCTGGCTTATTGAATTTGTTATACACAGCTTCTAATGTCAGACTTTGCCTTGAATGAACTTCAAATCCTACTAAAACCCAAGTTTATATCTTTGCTTCATAGACTTAACCATACTGTCTTGATATTTATCCTATATAAAAATACACTTATTGTTTCATGTCCATTTTATAAAAATCACAATCAGAATAAAGCAACTTGAATTACCAGTTAAAATGAATTATTTATTTTCTCTTTATTTTAGAAATAACACAAAAATTTTCACTTTCAAAACATTGCTAATTTAGGGATATAAATATTTATGGATAAAGTAATTTTTGGATTTCTTCAAATAAAACACATGATCTAAAAATGAATTATTTTATCATATTGTAAGCAATAGGCAAATGTATTATATTATGAATATAATCTAATATATTCCCAATATATTTACATACACATAATGTAATTTATACATTTTTATGAATATAATGTATATACATATTGTACTTGTGATATTATAGAATATATATTTATATTACATGCACCACTGAAACAGTTCTAATAATAAGAAAAACATGACATTAGCACATTGTTTATATATCAACTTTTTCTTATATGCTTTTGCTTATGCATCATGAGCATTCAAATATTGAGCAGTGGAGATGTAAAGTTATGTATTTCCAACAGCTTTTTTTTTTATTCTGAAGATGTAAAGCTCCTTTTTGCATGATGTTCAAATAACCATGCCTATTGTAGTTTAGAAATAGCTTGATAGTATTAATAATTCTATATTTATTACAGAAATAGAAGACTCTGGGAGGAACGAATGTGGAAAATTACAATAAAATAGCAAAGGACCTACGTTCAACATACAGGGGAGCTGCATTTCTACACTGACATAGGAGGGAGGTGAAAGAACATTAAATGAAGGGATCACAGAAAGTTCAGAAAGTTCATAGAGGAAAGAGAAAAGTAGTCATATGTCTTAAAAACACCTTTTTTCTCTTCAATAAAATAAATACCATCTGATAAAACTTTTCTCTCAATTTAATCTTTCTGAAATATTTCTAAGGAAACAAGAACAGGAAAAGAAAGACAAAGTTCTATGTGTGCTACTTGAGATTTGTTAGCTTAAGAGAAAATTTCCATCAAATGAAATATAATAATCATTTAATAAAAGAGGAGGAATGCATCTGGGATACATTTATTTTTTTGCATTCATCACAGACATCATAATGTTGCCTCATAACACAATATATTCACAAACTGCCTAAGTAATGTTATCAAAACTTTGTAATAAACCTAATTTTAATATTCCTGTGGAAAAGCTCAGCACATATATAAACTAACAATAAGACTTTACTTTTATTATTTTAACTGAATGATTATAGATCTGTGATAACCAAGCTGAATAATGGTAACAATTTTACTCTGTGTTTAGGAAAGCATGGTGGTCAGCAGAAGAGCAGCCTCTTCGCTGCATCCATTGTGTCCCATTCATAGCTCCTTCATGCTCCCAGAGACGGCACTGGCAAAACCATGAATATTTGGATTGTTCACCAGAGAAACCAACAAGACCTACCCAAACTGACATTAAAACAGAACTGTTGACAATTCATAAGATGTACAATTTGAATAAGTTTTCTATCAATAGGGTCAAATATAGAGGCTATTTAAAATATAGCTAAAATTTTTCATTTCTAGATAGACAAGTGCTGGTGAGGAGTGGGGAAGGGGGAATGCTTATTTACTGCTGGTGGGATTGCAAACTTGTGCAACCACTAGGGTAACGGTGTGGAGAATTCTTAAAAAAAACTAAAAATTAATCTACCATAAGATCCAGTTATACCATATGCCCAAAGTACTCATCCTACAGAACATATATTTGGACATCCATGTTTTTTGCTGCTCTTTTCGTGATAGCTAAGAAATAGAACCAAACTATATTTGTACAGTAATGGGGATTTCATCTTTGGGATAATCAATAGCTACTTCATTGGACTTAATCCCTACTTAATGAGAGGGAACACATCATTGGCCCTTTAAGCATACCGGAACACACTTGGCTCGGGAGGACATAAATCTTAGAGAAAACTTTAAATCTGTGACATTTCTCAAAAAATGTAATTCCTTACTATATGCTACATATGTATCCTTATATTTACAGACAAGTACAACAGTAATCACTCATCAAAGAAACCTCTTTTACAACAAAGACTATTACAGAGTTTTAACAACTGGTCACACACAGAAAGTGTCTGTTAGATGCCCAATCCAAAGTGACACATCTACAATGGAACTTCTTTTTTTTTTAATTTTTTAAAATATTTTATTTATTTATTTATGTGTATGAATGTATTGTCTGCATGTACGTTTGTGCACCCCGTCGTGCAATGCCGCGGAGGTCAGAAGAGGGTCTCAGATTCCCCTGGAACTGGAGTTCTCCTGGTATTGGGGTTATAGACGGTTCTCAGCCTCCGTGTGGGTGCTGGGGATTGAACCCGGGTCCTCTGTAAGAGCAGTCAGCGCTCTTAACCACTAGGCAATCTCTCCAGCCCCCCTACAATGGAACTTCTATACCTAAGGCTCACTGAACATAATGGAACAAGGGGTAGTAGACAGAATAATTACATATCCCTCATCTCTCATCAGTGAAGCTTCCTCATACCACAGAGTGTGATGAAGACAAAAGGCCCAAGAGGCCATACTGTAGAGAGCAAGAGTTTTGAGAATGTGGATCCCTGGATAGGACTCTTATATTAAATTTGCCCACTCAGGTCTCAGGAATCATTGCAGAAGTAGCAGAAATATTGTGAGAGCCAGGGGAGGATGTGAGTGACTATAAAGAAACAGACTCTATAGGGTCTTGGGCCCTTGCTTATATGAACTTACAACAATGGCATCACCATGCACAAGACCCATGTAAACTCAATCAGACAAAAACTCAACTTACAACTGGGGAAATGGATAGCAAGCTCCAACATTATGAATTATTGGCAGCCAATTACTGCTGGGTGAGGAAGAGTGGATTTTCTTTGAGGGAGAGTCTCTAAAATGACTGACTAAGGGACATTTCCATACATCAACTTGACTTGTTAGGTCCTGACATTTTTAACAGAATGCATGGTGGAGGGTAAAGTGGGATGTGGATGGGGGAGAGGATATAAAGATGAAGATGTTTTGTATGAAATGCACAGAAATTCAATAAAATGCATTAAAAAGAAAGGCATGATGATTTAGCAATACATTTTCAAAATAAGTATCTCTACATATATTCACTTATTTCAAACATCTTCAATCCAGAGCATTTCATGACACATGAAAACTTACACCTCAGCAACAGATGCCTTCATTTTTAATGCATGCAACTGTACAAAAAATGCTTCAAATAATTAATATATTCTCATAATGACACTACACAAGATGTTTTAAGAGAAGTTGACTTTCGATGTTATTTTAAAACTAATTTAGTGTTGCATTGAATCATTTGCAAACAATAGTTGACAAAATATAATTTTCACTTGCCAAACTTATTATTATTTTTCCATATAACATTAGGGTATAACAGAAAGAGCATGAACTTTAAAGACAGCCTTGATTTTAAAGTCTTCTGCTGTTTTATGAATTAAAACATACTATTTAAAATCTCTACACTTTGATTTCAACATCTGAGGAAATTAAGTAATATGTACATTATAGGCTTCTCATGAAGAACCTATTTAAACATGGTTGTGTGAGGAATGTACTTGAAACCTTATAAGCATTTCATGAAAAAATAAGTTTCCCTTATTTCCCTCCAACAATAAAATTCACATTTAAGCAGAAAAGTTTTCCATCACTAAATGTATTAAGGTAACATATGGAGGAAATTAAGGATAAACTTGATGAACTATCCAGAGAAATGGCAATGTTCTTGGAATAAATTTACATAGCAGCACACTTCCACAAATTATCAAGACTAAAGAGAGACACATGCCTTCTTGTGTATGTTTAGGTAGCTTTGAGATTGGTCCGAGGTAATATTACGCTAATGTCATAGCAGGAAATGTTATAAGTATTCATGCCTTGAAAGAAAATAAGGGAATCACCTTCTCTTTTTGTGATATATATATATATATATATATATATATATGTTATGAGTATATATTAATATATGTATGTTCACTAGCCAGCATTATTTTAAGATACCTTACTTGCAAAAATATTTGTAGAACTTGCTTATTCAATATTAGGTGCATATACTTCTAATAAGCTCATTTGCTGTCACAATGTAAAGAAACAATGACATAGACTGTAAACTTTTAGAAACTTCCTGTATTGAAAGTTGTTATTAGTCTAATATTGAATATGCATGATTAAGGAAAATGATGTGGGCCTGGAGAGACAACTCAGCTGTTAAGAGTGCTGGCTACTGTTGCAGAGGACCCTTGTTGGGTTTCCAGCACCAACATGGTGGCTAACAAAACTGCTTAACTCCAGTTCCAGGCAGTCCAACACTCTCTTCTGACTTCTACGACATTCCACAACATAGGTGTATTTACGTACCTGCAGGCAAAACATTCATACAAACAAATACAATAAAGAAAAAGAACCTTTTCAAATGTGTTCCCAGTTGTTGAGGTATTTGACATGAAAACATGCATTAAGAAAAGACAAATAGCAACGGAGCCAGCTTGGAAAATTTCCCTCACACAACACTGATGTCCTCTTGATGGTTATAAATTTGTTTATACATTTTTAGATAATTTTGAGGATTTTTATTGTTTTCTCTGAATTGCTTTGGAAAAAAATAGAAAGAATGAAAAATTGGGGGTAAGCCTTCAAAGAAAAAGTTCCCTCCATGGTCTTTGCACTGTAATTTGTACTGAGCTTCTTTTTCCTTACAAATCCTACTTTAATAAAGAGTTCGTTTATATTCTTAGATGATGTTAAATAATTTTTCTACATTTCTTGAGGATACGTGTGAAAAAAGTAAGCATTTATTCACACTGACTGCAACAAATGCCTGCTGACTCATTTCCCACTTCAGGCTTTGATTCTCAGCATTACAGAAGAGAATCAAGGCAAAAAAAAAAAACAACTGTCAAGTTTCAAGCATAGTTCTCTGCAGTATGACTCTACATCATTGTTGTCAATCCATATGGCTAACAACTATTAAAAAATCGATTACTTCAGAAAACATTATTGAGTAATAATTTTCAACACTCTTCCCAGGATATAGACAGGATTTTTAAGTTCCTCAGCTGAGAGAGAAAATCTCATTAGGAATGAAATTAATTTGATGTTTGAAAATTTTCTGTATATTGTTTTCTGATGAGGAAATCACATTTATCCTATCTGTGTTGTCTTCTAAAGCCAAATGCCTTATTACTATTAAAAGTAGGTGAAAGCATTTTTCGATCAAATAGGATTTGATACAAATAAAAAGTAGAAGTGCCCAGAGTGAGATGTCATAAATCACATATCACAGAGGATGGCATCAGTAGCAGTGACATTGTTTGGAGTCTTCCCAAATAATTCCCACCACAAAAGTAGAAGGGTGTACAAGATGACTCATGGGTAGAGGTACTTGTCACCAAGCCTAACTTGGGTGTGATCCCTGAAAGCCACATGGTTGATTTGTACAAGGGGTTTGACTTCCACAAGTGTGCCATAGCATGTTCAAATATGCACACACACACACACACACACACACTAAAATGCAAAATAAAAAATAATAAAATAGCAGAGATCAGAACAACATAAACAAAACAAAACAAAACAAAACAGTACCAAAGACAAGTATCCTTAAAATGAATTACCAGATATCATCACATACTCCAAACTGTGAAGTATGAATGCTGAAGTGGAGGGTGGTCAGGCCAAGTCACAGACGACTTCAAAGCCATATAAGTCTGCGGACAACTCTGTTAGATGAGGAGGACAGGAGACAAGTGAATTTGTGCCCTGAAGAACTAAGAAAACAAATTGACAAAGGAAGTAGGCCAATCTGAAGGATCTTAACAGCCTGAAAGCACAGCTGGCTATTCTGGGAACAGCGGGGAAAAGTTGAAAGGATTACACTCTGCAATTTTCTGGGGAAATAAAGAGAATCTTATGAAGTTTTCTTTGTTCTGAATATACTTTTACGAATCCTATGAATTTTGCTTATTCATAGTTGAAACTTTCTTAAAAGGCAGAACCTGAATTGGGAAAAATAAAAGAAAGAAAAATATAAACTAATGTCTCCAAATTGTACAAGCTAAACTAAAAAAAATCAGTAACATTAATGAGAAGTAAAGCAATTATCCATATAAAAAGTAAAAATAAAACATAGAAGCTAGACCTAAAAAAATGCAAGTGTATTATTTTATTTTAGAATTGAATTGATTTAGTTTTATGTGTGACTAAGCATTCAAGCATGTTGGCGTTGCCAAGATGAGTGACTCATAGTTTAACAAGCTTTGTTCTGATATCCTGCAAAGAATTTTAAAAATCTTTTAGATTTAGATTTCAAACATTTTCTTTTCTTTCTGAACACTGTCTATAGCATTTTATTATTGGAGTCAAACCAATTTTTTTAAAGAAAATTTTCTAGAAGATGTTTTCCATTCCTTGTTTAAAATATAATTGAATTAATAAAATTATACAACTCCTATATCAAGTACAAGTCAAAGACTTCTTCCAGGTAACATTTGTGTATGTGTGCTAACCATATTCAATTATTTTTCATCATTATAATTCCAGATCTTCTAGGATATATTAGCACTGGATGGGGCTACTACTAGCTATAGCCTTCTCTTTTAACTAAAACTTTTTTTAATTTTATTTATTTATTTTTTTATGTGTATGAGTGTAATGTATGCATGTAGGTTTGTGCACCAGTGCCGTGCAATGCTGCGGAGGTCAGAAGAGGCTGTCAGATTCCCCTGGAACTGGAGTTAAAGACAGTTTTCAGGGGCCATGTGGGTGCTGGGGATCGAGCCCAGGTCCTCTGCAAGGGCAGTCGGCGCTCTTAACTGCTGGCCATCTCTCCAGCCCCTTAACAAAAACTTTTAAAGGTAAAAAATTAAAAGTTCACATTCAGATATGAGAAATAATAGAACGAAGTCCTTCCATATTTCGGCTACTTTTTCACAGTGATTATATTTTTTTAAATTTATTTTTATTGCTGCTTTGTGTATTTCATACATCATTTTCCAATTCAGTTCAGGCATATATCCCCTTCCCTTCCCCCCCTCCCACCCCTACCCATCCCAGATCATGCATTCTGCCGTAAGTTTTCTGCATCTTTCTCTGCTTTTTTGTTTTGTTTTGTTTTCATTTTTTTTAACAATAAGTGATAATTTGTGAGTACAAGCATCCTTCATGTAAAACCAATTTGCAAGCAGTTGTGCCCAAACCCACACAGCTCATGGGTCCCACCATCCAGCAGGGGGGGCTTGTATGTTCAATCAAGTTGATCAAATGAGTGTCCAGTCTATATTGTTGTAGTTTCACCATTAACCCCAATCGAAGCCCTTACATTCTACCACGCCCCCTCTTCCGCAGATTGTTCCCTAGGCTTAGAAAAGGGGCACAGGTGGATGAGAAGCAAAACACTCTACTTTCTCTGGAGCTGATGTCTTGGTCTCTAGTCAGTTCTGGCTGTTTTCTTTCATGGGCTGCCAGCTTGTCCAGGCATAACCTTTCGATCCTACTAATGAAGCACATGCAATTAGATATTTAGGTATTAAACAGTATAATATATAGCCTTTCGATCCTACTAATGAAGCACACACAATTAGATATATAGGTATTTAAACAGTACTAATTGTTATGGTAGGTTTCTTTGGTATAGACACAGATGTTTGGATGGTATGTTAATTCATGATTTACATTTTCTTCTGTTAAGTATGGCAGGGTCTTCGTGTGGTTTATAACATCTCCTAACCATTAGAGGATGTAAGCTTGTGGCATCAGCCGTGGGTTATTCCTCCAAGGAGAGAGCTAATAGCCAATTAGATTTGGGATATACAGACATATGGCTGCCACTGCTGCACAGTATTTCCAGGCAGATGAGGTGTAGCTGGTGCTGACGGAGGAGTCTTGCTTGACTCAAGGAGACCTATATTTGCTTTATTGGTTTAGTGGTCTTTGGTAACACTCTCTGGCATTCCAGAGACCATCTGTATACTTGCAAGTGCGGTCTCCATACATCTTTCCCATGTTTATATCAGGTCTTCAACAGCAGGGCCTTATCGCCTCTCTTCCTGCAGATATCCCAGTTTGGAGGCAAGGAGCCTTTACCATTTGTGGGGGCTTGGATCCCCTGGCCAACATCTCCTTGGTAGAATAATCCATTGTTGATGTCAGAGCTCCTGTATTAATATATTTTGTTTAAGTGCATAGCTTAAGGAGACTTTAGCATTATATTTGGTTCTGAAT
Organism: Rhizomys pruinosus; assembly: GCA_009823505.1. Classification (NCBI taxonomy): domain Eukaryota; kingdom Metazoa; phylum Chordata; class Mammalia; order Rodentia; family Spalacidae; genus Rhizomys; species Rhizomys pruinosus. Next base: position 310,685 of record VZQC01008065.1, on the reverse strand, counting down.
AGAGAATAATCCTTTTCACAGTTTCTATGTCCATTAGTCAATTAAAGAAGGCAGTTTTACTGATTTTACAAGAGAATACCTCTATAACAGCTGGCTCCAATCTACAGCTGGAGAACGACCTCATCATCATCTTATTTCTCCTTATTCTATGGGGGGGAGTTAAGAAAGTCTCTTGTATTAAAACCTTTGCGGCACCTAGAAGGTAAGCTTCGTTAGGAATCATTAAAAATAGTTGTTACTAGTAGGATCCACAGAGGGGCCTGATGTCTGCAGCAATCTGAGGCATTTCTTCCCTTCAATGCGCAGAGGAGTCAATCCTTCTGCTGGCACTTTCTGGTACATCCTACTCACTGCAAAGCTGCATTTTCTTTCTCAGCCATTAAGTTGGTGATACTCTGGCCTGTTGGAACATACAAATCCTTTCCCATAGTTAGTTTTAAGATTTGGGTTGCAAGGTTTTTTGACAAAAAGTTTTCATATCTATCTATATCCCCCTTTTTTATTTAAGGTTTTTATTTTTGACCCATGAGTCTCAAAAAAGCAGTTGTTTTATACATACCTATAGGGTGGAATCAAGGCACAGATTTCATCAAGTTCACCCATGCTGTTTTGGGTTACTGTATGTGATTAACTTGGGAAACAAAGTTTATTTTTGAGTTAAATCATCCTATAGGTGAAAGAGATTGCTACCAGGTGATACTATATGACAGCAAAATTATAGAGAACATTTGTTTATACCAATCCCAGAGTAATTGTTATACAGATTTTAGTTAAAGCTAATGTGGACAAGAGCAATTTATATCACCAATTAACTCAGATGCATTACCGTTTTTATCAGCCTTCAAACCAATGTTGTCCAATATGCACATATTTACTTTTACTAAGTCCTAAAACACCATGTATCTTGTAGACAGAGTCTGGGCAAAACTGGATACTTGTTGAACTCATGTCAATTAAACATGCACCAATCGAATATACACCCGTGTCCCTCTCCCACCCCTCCCACCCCTCCCGAGTCACTATTTCAGTCAGCCTTCTGATGCAATCTTTCTGTTGTTGTTCTTTTAATGTGCATCCCTCTCCACAAGAAATATTTATAACTGGGTTATTGGTACTAGCGTCCACATATGAGAGATACCATTTGTCGTTTGTTTTTCTGGGACTGTGTTACTTCACTTAACATGATGTCTTCAAGCTCCATCCATTTACCTGCAAAGTTCATGATGTTGTCTTTCTTTACTGCTGCATAGAATTCCATTGTGTACATGTACCACATTTTCTCTATCCACTCGTCAGTTGAGGGGCATTTGGGTTGATTCCAGTTTTTTGCTATTGTGAACAGAGCGGCAATAAATATAGTTGTGCATGTATCTCTGCAGTAAGATGAGTCTTGTGGGTATATACCCAGGAGTGGTATGACTGGGTCAAATGGCAGGATCATTTCGAATCTTCTAAGGGTTCTCCAAACTGTTTTCCACAGTGGCTGCACAAGTTTACATTCCCACCAGCAACACAGTGGTTACATTTTTATAAAGCTATAGTACTGTATCACAAACAACACAAGACAATCTATCAATATGGTTAAGATCAAGACAGGTCCAAAGCCTTCAGGGTGCCTATGCTCCCTTTTTTATAGTGACTTCTGTTTCTACCTCACTCTAGCCTCTGAAACCCTAGTGACCCCTGATCACATCTTCATTCTAATATTTTGTTGTTTAAAGAATGTTTGTAAGTGAGAACAAATAGAACTCACTCATAACTTTTGAGAGAAACTTTCATTCTACTTAATTAAATGAGGATTATTTATCTCTTAATACTAATCAGTACTTACTGCTGATTAGATGACTATGGTATAGATTCACAGCTGATTGTTTAATAATTTGCCTACTGTAGTAAATCTTAGATCTTTCTGGCATAGGCATTAAATGCAAAACTATTATATGCATTCATGTAGAAATAGTTTTGACCAAAAATTTTATTACTCTGGAACAAATTTACAAAAAAATAAGTCACAATAAACAGTCCAAAATGTTCTTACCAAATACCATAAATTAACAAATAAAAGCCCCAGGAATGGGTTATCTCTTTTTAGAATCATCAGTTACTGAGGTCCCATAAATCCTCAAAATTGACAGGTAATTCCCACAAGGAGATATGAAGCCGGCACTGACCTAAAGGCTTCATGCTTACAGTCTAGCTTTCAAAGTGATGGAATGGGCTGTGCAAACCACTGCGGGGGAAAACTAGTCATCATCTTAACCATCTGTTAACCTTGTGAACGACAATGTCCAGCCTGGCAAGGCATATCCAGTAGTGCAAGAGAAGCATGGACATCACAGGGGTAGCCAACCACTTTGGATTGGTTTTAAGGCCTGTTTCACAAGATAAAACCCATACTTGGCAACATTATTTGGGCTCCAATATGAATCCTGATAACTGGACTAAGCTCTGGTATATGGCCACATACCCAATTGCATATAAGCAGCATAAATTGGGTTCAATGATTTAAGACAAAAAAAAAAAAATCTAGGAGACAACATCATGTTTAAATAGTTCAAAGATTCCAAATTCAGAATTTCTGTTACTTTTAGTTGATATTTCTCCCATAAAGCTAATATTTATGTTACTGTAGTCAAAAATAAAAATTGTGGGATGGAGAAAGGGCTCAGTAGGTAAGTGCGCATCTTGTACAAATCTGAGGCCCTGAAATTGAATTCCCAGCACCCACACATGAAAAAAATACATAAATAAACTGTAATGGCATGACTACGTATATCTTCTGTCCAAGCATTGAGTTTGAAAGACCATTCCTAAGAGCTCACTGGCTAACTACACTCACCAAAAGAACAAGCTTGAGGTTCAAAAAGACAGTAAGGCAGATAGCAATGGAAGAAGATAACCCAAGTCACCATCAGGACGGAACTGTGTGAGCAAGCTTATACCCCACAAAGTCACATTCATGCACCACACGCAACAGATCCCCCACACAATTTTCTTTTTAAAAGCAAAGAAAAATATCTGAATATGATAGAACAAGTCTATAATCCTAGAATATAGGAGGAGGGTAAGAGGATCAGGTGTTCAAGGTTATCCTTGTCTTCTGCATGATTTTCATACTAGCCTAAATGAGGCTCTGTCTCTGAAAGAAATTAATAAACAGATGGTTTCAATAAATTAAATATAAAGTAAAAAGCAAAGAAAATAAAATGTAGGTATAAAATGGGAAAAATGAATTCGATTTGTAGAAAAAAATGTACTTTAAAGGAAAAATGCGAAATTTATGTCATGATGGGAGAAAGCTATTTAGGATTTAAAAGATTTCAACTAACAAAGAGAAGTCATGCTAATAACCTTGAATATTACCAGTAACGACCAAAATATTATTTTTGTCATGAAAACTTATTTATTTTTTTCTGTAGTGTTGAAACAGGTTCTCCCTGTAGGTACAGCTGGCCTAGAACTCTCTATGTGGACCAGGTTGGCCTAGATCTCACAAAGGTACACATTCCTCTGCATTTTGAGAGCTTAGATTAAAGGTGTGTACCACCACAACTGGGTATCCCTGTAGGCGCAGCTGGCCTGGGACTTTTTATGTAGATCAGGTTGGCCTAGATCTCACAAAGGTTCACATTCCTTTGCATTTTGAGAATTTAGATTATAGGTGTGTACCACCACACCTGACAGACAAAAGCCTATTTGATTTTTAATGGATGTGAGATCACTTATGGTATCAGGTGTAAATACATAGTTCATTTAGGAGAGCATGAAAATCAGATAGTTACAAATTTTGAGTAGTGCTTTATGCCAGAAAGCAGCAGGCACATATTTAAAATATTTAAAGAACTTTCATGCCAAGAATAACATATACAGAAAAACTGAATTTTAATTGTGAAGGCAACATATAGGCATTTTAAATATTCAAAATCATGCATTCTGAAATTCTTCTGAGGAGAATGCAGGAGAACATGAGTTTCAGTTTCCCAAATGCAAGGCAAAAATCTACATAAAAAATATTGAGGATTACTACAGAGATATTTATTGGTACTTGTAAGGAGAGCCTATATCTATATGTATGAAACCATATACAATATACACTTCTTATGAGATGTAGTGCAAATATAAAAACTGAAAAAGGTAGACGCAAATACATGGAAATAAGGAATATATTTGTAAATGTAGTGATGGCTTAATTGGGAGAAAAAAGATAAGTTTCAAATTATAATCTAAATGTCGGGGAAGGCAATATAGACACAATGCTAGTGAATTTAATTTTACTTTAAAAAGGGGACATGTATGATTTATACTTACTAAAGAACAGACAGATGAGAGAGAGGAGAAAGAGAGAGAGAGAGAGAATAGAGCAAACCAAGCACAATTCCCATAGAAAGGAAATAATAATAAAAATCAGAGCAGAAAGTAACAAAACAGAAACAAAGAAAACAACACAAAGATTCAATACCTAAGAGCTAGGACATTGAAAAGATAAGCTCTATGAAGCCTTAACCCACTTAAATAAATAATTGAAAAAAGAAAGAGGAAAGAAAGGAAGAAAGAAAGAAAGAAAGAAAGAAAGAAAGAAAGAAAGAAAGAAAGGGAATACGCAGATTAACAGAATTAGAGAGGAACAGGGAAACATTATCAATAAAAGCATAAAAAAATTTAAAAAAGAAAAAAAGAAAAAAGAAAAAAATAATAATATATGTTGACTGGCTCACAGCCGCCTATTACTCCAGTTCCCCAAATATCCGATAACCTCTTTTGAACTATAACAGCACCCAATGCATGTGAACATATCTGCCATAATCACATACACACACACACACACACACACACACACACAGAAAGATAAAAAAAGAAAACCAACTTACAAAACAGTAGTCTTTTCATATACAGATAATAAACTCTTAGAAAAATAGAACATGGAAACACTCCCATTCACAACATTCCTGGAGAATTTTTAATAAAACTAACTAGGGATGTGAAAGATCTGTATAATAAAACCTTAAATATTTGAAAAAAGGAATTGAAGGAGACACTTATAAATGAAAAGACATTCCTTGTTCACTTATTTGTAGAATTAATACTGTGAAAATGACCTTCTGATCAAAATCAGTCTAGATTCAATAGTGTCCCCAGGACATTCTTCACACGAATAGAAAAATATAATCTAAAATTCATAGGGTCGTGACTAGAAAGACCTAGAGAACAGAAGCAATTTGAGCAAAAAAAAAGAAAAAAAAAATACTGTAGGGATTACCATACTAGATTTCAAGCTGCATTACATAGCTATAGCAATAAATATACCAAGATACAACCACAAAATATGTTATTGTTTTAAAGGAATAAAGAAGCCAGGCATACACACCTTAATCCTAGCACTTGGGAGGCAGAGGCAGGCGGATCTTTGTGAGTTCAAGGCCACCTGGTCTAAAGAGTGAGTTCCAGGACAGCTGGGACTACAGGGAGACCCCTGTCTCCAAAAGACCACAAAAAAAAAAAAAAAAAAAAGGAACTAAAAGAATGATTTTTTAAAATACAAATAGAATCTACACTGTGAACATTGCAAACTCAGGAGATGGAAAACCCATGCAGTCAGTTCATGCACAGCTTTAGATTTTCAGCATAGATCATATTATTAGATAAAAATGAAGAATTCTCCAGACATGAGTGGTACAGATCTTTAATATCAGCACATAGGAGGCAGAGACAGGAGGATCTCTGTGAGAATGAAGCCAGCATGGTCTATATAGTAAGTTCCAAGCCAGCTAGGGTTACAGGGTGTTTCTGTCTTATAAAAATTAAGAATTAACAAAAGAAGACATTTTAGCCAATATCATATAGAGAACTCATTAAACATACTCTGATATTGAATAAGGTTCTAGGACAAATTATTTTTCCATGAAGTAAAGGAAAGTAGGCAAGTGAGGCAAAGAAGGTAATAAAACCAGCAATTTGATGCTGAAAATACCAACAGTTGACCTACAGTTGTTCAACTTCATGGTAAATAGAAGCTCTACCTTTAAATTCAAAAGTGTTTCTTTCTTGGGGTGAACGACATAAAGTCGGAAACCCTCCTGAAGTCCTTGGCAGCTTTCAGGCAGCCATGCAAACATCTTACTGCATACTATATACACTGTCCCTGGATTGTGATACTCAGTAGTTGAGAACAATTCAATACATTTCTGACTATTTTTTAGACAGAAACACCCTGTAACCCTAGCCCTGATCTGCGAATCTTACATCGAAGACCAGGTGCGCTTCACTTCCACAGGGACACCGTCCTGGCCTTCGGCGTGTTGCTATTACACGGGTCCGGACCACTTGGGGGTTTTTTCCTGGTCTGGAGAATTCTTGCATTTTAGCGAAGAATATGAGTATAGTGATTTTGAAAATGTGAAAGCGTGGCTATGAAACTAGCTGCATGGGTTTTCCATCACCTGAGTTTGTCAAATGCCACAGGGGAGTGGACTTTGTGTATGTTATGTTTTTTGTGATTGAGTATTTATTTTTTATGGTGAATAAACTTCCCCTAAGTCTTTACACATTTCTCAATCAATATTCTAGTAGTACTTCCCTTTCCTTTTTTTTTTATTATTGCTTTGTGTATTTCATACATCATTTTCCAATCAGTCAGGCACTATATCCCTTCCTTCTCCCCCAACCCCACCCCTACCATCCCAGACTATGCATTCTGCCGTAGTTTTCTGAATCTCTCTGCTTTTTGTTTTGTTTTGTTTTCATTTTTTTAAACAATAGCTTAATAATTTAAAAAAAAGTAACATCCTTCACTGTAAAACCAATTTGCAAGCAGTTGTGCCCAAACCCAACACAGCTCATGGTCCCACCATCCTGAAAGGGTTTGGGGCTTGTATGTTCAATCAACGTTGATCAAATCGATGTCCAGTCTATATTGTTGTACGTTTCACCATTAACCCCAATCGACGCCTTACATTCTACACACGCCCCTCTTCGGCAGCAGTTGTTCCCTCGAGCTTGAAAAAAGGGGCACAGTGGATGAGAAGCAAAACAACTACTTTCTCTGGAGCTGATGTTTGGTCTCTAGTGATATTCTGGTGTTTTCTTTCATGGGTGCCAGCTTGTCCAGGCTCATAACCTTTGATTCCTCCATGAGCCCTGCAATTAGATATTAGGTATTACGAAGAATATAATATATAGCCTTTCGATAATAATGAAGCACACACAATTAGAGATATCGGATTTAAACACGTACTATTGTTATGTAGGTTTACTTTGTAGTAGACACAGATGTTTGGATCCATATGTTAATTCATGCATTTACATTTTCTTCTGTTAAGATGGCCAGGGTCTTCGTGTGGTTTATAACATCTCCTAACCATCGAGAGGATGTAAGCTTGTGGATCAGCCGTGGGTTATTCCTCCAAGGTAGAGAGCTAATAGCAAATTTACGAGTTGGGATAACAGAATATGGCGCCACTGCTGCACCAGTATTTCCAGCGCAGATGAGGTGTAGCTGGTGCTAACGAGGGAGCTCTGTTGACTCAAGGAGACCCTCTTTGCTTTATGGTTTATTGGGCTTTGGTAACACATCTCTGTGCATCCCAGAGACCATTCTGGATACTTGAAGTGTGTGGTTCTTCCCTTCATCTTTCCCTTGTTTATATCAGGTCTTCAACACAGCAGGGCCTTATTGCCTCTCTTCCTGCAGATATCCAGTTTGGATGCAAGGAGCCTTTACCATATGGGGGTTGGATCCCATGGCCACCATCATCCTTGGTAGCTTCTAATCCATTGTTGATTCAGAGCTCCTGTTATTGATTATTTTGTTTAGTGCATAGCTTAGAGACTTTAGCATATTATTTGGTTCTGAATAGAGACATACATCCTTTCAAGTTTCTCTGTTCCATTAGTCATTAAAGAGATGCATTTTACTGATTTTACAAGAGAATACCTCCTATAACAGTCTGGCTCCAATCCACAGCTGGGAGAACGACCTTCATCATCATCTTATTTCTCCTTCATTCTTAGGGGTGGGGTGGGAGTTAAGAAAGTTCTCTTGTATTAAAACCTTTGCAGCACCTAGAAGGTAAAGCTTCGATTAGGAATCATTAAAAATAGTTTTTACTGTAGGATCCACAGAGGGCGTCTGGTAACTTCTTCCCTTCAAGCCCAGAGGATCAATCCTTCTGCTGGCATTCTGTGTACATCCTACTCACTGCAAAGCTGACATTTTCTTTACTCAGCCATTAAGTTGGTGATAACTCTGGCCCTTTGGAACATCCAATCCTTTCCCCATCAGTTATGTTTTAAGATTGGGTTGCCAGGTTTTTTGACAAAAGTTTTCATATCACTTAGTTATCCTCTTTTTTTTTTTTAAATTGGTTTTATTTTTGACCACATGAGTCTCAAAAAAGCAGTTGTTTTCTACATAACCTATGGGTGGAATTCAAGGCACGATTTCATCACGTTCACCCATGCTGTTTGGGTTACTAGTATGTGATAACTTGGAAACCAAGTTTATTTTTGAGTTAAACCATCCCATAGGTGAAAGAGAGATTGTTACCAGGTTATACTGTATGACAGCAAAATTATAGAGAACATTTGTTTATTAAACCCATCCAAAGTCATTGTTATACAGATCTTAGTTAAAGCTAATGTGGAAAAGAGCAATTTATATCACCAATAACTCAGATGCATTACCGTTTTTATCCGCCTTCAAACCAATGTTGTCAATATTGCACCTATTTACTTTTACTAATTTCTAAAACACCATGTATCTTGCAGACAGAGTCTGGGCAAAACTGAATACTTGTTGAACTCACTCAATTAAATACATGCACCAATCGATATACACCCTTTTGTGTCCCCTCCACCCTCCCACCCCTCCCGGCAGTCACCTTTCCAGTAAGCCTTTGATGCAATCTTCTGTTTTGTTCTTTTAATATGCCTATCCCTCTCACCAAGAAATATTTATAACTGGTTTATTGGTACTCAGCGTCCACTATGAGAGATACCATTGTCGTTTGTTTTTCTGGGACTGTGTTACTTCAACTTAAACATGATGTCTTCTAGCTCCATCCTAACCTGCCAAAGTCCATGATGTTGTCTTCTTTACGCGCATAGAATTCCATGTGTACATTACCACCATTTTCTCTATCCACTGTCAGTGAGGGGCATTTGGTTGATTCCAGTTTTTTGCAATTGTGAACAGAACGGCAATAAATATAGCTGTGCATGTATCTCTCCAGTAAGATGAGTCTTGTGGGTATATACCCGGAGTGTATTGACTGGGTCAAATGGCAGACTCATTCAATCTTTAAGGTTGTTCTCACACTGTTTTCAATAGTGGCTGCACCAAGCTTACATTCCCACCAGCAATGGTGGTGTCCTCCCTTTCCCCACCCCTCTCCAGCACTTGGTCATTATCATTTGTTTTTTTGATCCTAGCCATCTTACTGGAGTAAGTTGGTATTTTAAGGTTGTTTTAATTTGCATTCTCTTAATTATTAGCGATTTGTTGAACACTTTTAGTGTTTTCATGCCATCTCTTAATCTCTCCTCTGTGAAGTCTCTGCTCAGAGTCTTTGCTCCATCTTCTGAGTGATTTCATTTGTTTTCTTTCTTCTCTTGTTTTTTGAGTAGCTTGTTTACTCTGGAGCTTACTGCTTGTCGGATGTATCTGCTGGACAGTTTCCTCCCATTCTGTGGTTTCTCTTCACTTCCTTTATTGTTTCCTTGATGTACCGCAGCTTTTGAGGTTTAATGACGGTCCCATTGTCAATGACGACCTTATTTCTTGTGCAGCTGCTGTCGAATTTTAAGAAGTCTTTTTCTACACCTACCGTCTTGTTAGTCTCGCTGCCAAGTTTTTCTTCTATCACCTCCAGAGTTTTGGATTTCACATTGAAGGTTCACAGAGTACGCTAGGAGCTATATTTTTACTGGCTACAAAATAAACACAAATTTCACTTAAATATGTCGGTGAACTAAATAAGAAGAAACTCATTGTTTTGAGTTTTCTTTTGTTTTTATGTTTTATTATTTTATTTATTTCTGTATGTTTCTGAATGTACTGTCTGCTTGCAAGTTGTGACCCATGTCGTGCAACGCCGCGGAGGGCGGAGTCCGCAGAGTGTCTCGGATTCCCCTGAACTGGAGTTCTCCTGGAATTGAAGCTTCAGACAGTTCTCAGCCGCCATGTGGGTGCTGGGGATCGAACCCAGGTCCTCTGTAAGAGCGGTCGGCGCACTTAACCGCTAGGCCATCCCTCTAGCCCTGTTTTGAGTTTTCTTCATGATCTAAGAAAAAAAAATGGGGCTTAAAATTCAATGCTGGGTGTGGTGGTGCATGCCTTTAATCCTAGCACTCAGGAGGCAGAAGCAGGTGAATCTTTGTGAGTTCAAGGCCAGCCTGGTCTACAGAGTGAGTTCCAGGACAGCTGGGGTTACAGGGAGACCCTGTCTCGAAAACGCCAAAAAAAAAAAAAGTACATGTTACATACTCTACAGTGATATACATGAAGAGAATCTCAGACGTGACATCATTTGACATGATAACTAAGATTGGAGACCACTGCCAACCTAACATTCCAGACTCGTAGGGTATAGAGGCCTCAAGTCTGCTCTGGCTTCTTCCTGATGAACTAGGACATCGAAGGGAGGGGGAGCCAGGTGTAGGGGGGCTGTGGACACAGGGATGTAGGGATGTAAAGACCACTCCGGAGACCTCCTAGATGTGTTCTTACAAGAAGTGGAGGAGACCAGGTGCTAAGATCATAAGGAGTCTCCCGGCTGAGTTTGGAGAGGATCCTCTTGCTGTTGGATGGTCTTGGTTGGAGGACAGGGTTTAAATGGGCTGACCAGCTTCATCTGTCCAGGTATCCTGAGCATGGACATGCTGATAGTATGTTGGACCTGGCACAGCATCACCTGGTCAGGTGAAGACTGAGACAATAACAAGATAAAGGGCAACCGGGCAGGCTTGTCACAGTGTCTGACACCTGAGGCAACAGGGGCAGCAGAGGAAAACTATGACTCCGAAAAAGAAGGAGGCGTGGGTGAAGGTGCAGAGGGCAAAGGCTGCTATGGAAGGATCAAAGAGTGGTTCCAGGAATCGGAACAGACCCCTGGGGTTACGGGTCCTCTCTGCCTCCTTCTCTCAGGAGCTCATTCTGGGAGATGTTCTCATTCAGAACATCTGGGAGCCTCAGGAGAAATTAGAACAAATTCCCAAAGTGCAATATTCCTTATACATTTAGGGGATAACAGTGAGGCCTACAGGAGAGCAATGGGGAGAATTTGTGAGAAAGCTTCAGCATAAAAGATCAGAAAGTAATGAGGTCCAGTTCATTTCTCCAGTTTTAATTATTACACAGTCTTAGAAAAAAAATTAGCCCTGAGTTGTTTTTATCACTTAGACTCCCAAATACTGAGATAATATCAAGATAGGGATTAAATAGAGGAATGAAAGTTAGATGATATTGTAAGGATTGCTCTGTCCTGCTGCTAACATCAAAATGTACTTATCATGGCAGATCAGTGGCTTGAAAACAAGGATAAGTTATAGGAAGGTAAATTATAAGGCTCTCTAACTACAGGGAAAGTGAGAAGTTCATGGTAAAATGTTTACATTTTGGATTTACATTCAAGCATACCCTATCACAGTTTATAAAACTATCAAAATGGGCCATAAAAAGAAAAAATAATAATTCAAATATATCCCCCAAAAGTTGTCTTGTGGCTCTAGAAGACTAAAGTTTGTGAAAGATGTCTCTTATACTATATTTGGGACACAGTTTTGATAATCAATTCAATTGAATCTCCAAAATCAGGTAGAGTTACATGAGTGGATATGAAACACACTGACGGCTCAAGCTGCATCCATAGTTTCTATGTGAAAGATTTATGAGGTTCATAGTTTCAAGACTGGTTAACGTCACTGAGAAAGCTGTAGAAAATGGGTAATAACAAATATTGTAAGAGTAACCTTCCATTTCTTCATCATATTGCTCCACAAGACAAAACCCATGCTTTGTACCACTAACTAGCACCCAAAACCAGGTCTGGCTATGTCTACGGCCCCTAGTGGAGAATTTAATAATATGCTGGTAAATGGACACAGTCATTAACTGCTCCATAAGTTCTGTCCTTATACACATAGGGTGGTGTATCTCTCAACCCTCATCAGAGAAACTTCTTTTAGTAGATCATAGTACAGAGATATACAACTGATCAACATGCCAAGAATAAGTGACTAATGGTCCTAGATCTTTTTTTGACAGAATTAACATGAGTTTGGAATTTTAAATTCTTCTGGTCAAAATATTATTTCCTTGATACTTGTCTCCACTGTGATTCTGCAGCATGGTTCCTATTGTTTGAAAATATGTTAAAGATGATTTCTGCTCCAGGATATAGTATTTCCTATGGACAACCCTTTATTCAGTGATTTAAAAAATAAAAGGGAAGAGAAGGCAGAAAGATTGTAAGAGCCAGAGGTATTGCACATCTTCAGAGAAAAAATACTTGCCTAAAATGAGAGTGATTCTCTTACATGAACATACAGTGATGTAATGATATATGAAAGATCTTCCCAAGGTCCAGCTGATTCATTCAAATCTCAGCATAGAAGGGAATGGAGCTCATGAAGCTCTCACCTGAACTGAAGACATTGGAATGATGCCATTTATTTGAGGGAGAGGCAGTGTACTTCAGGGATGCTTCCCCTGAGAGGTCATCCATGCTCCAGTAGATGGTCCTGCATCATGCAGATATGGGTAGCACTCAGTGGATTTAGTGAGTTAAAAAGAAAAAGGTGGAGAACACATGAATTTAGGAAAGCATGGTAGGAAATATGGGAGAAATTGGAGGAGAGGGAAGGAGACTGGATTTGATCAAAATTAATTACATGCACAAATAAAGATTCAAACAACAAAAGGTAACTTATAAGACAGTTTATTACTATTGCAGAACAATAGTATTAAGCTCTACACTAGGGCCTTTAACCTCACCAGATACATGTTTTTGGCCCAGTTTACATATGACAGATTGGCAAAGATCATGAAATGAGATTTTAGGTCCTTAAGCAAGGGATTATCAAATTGTATTTTACATCACTGGGATAAATAGTAGAAACCGTGGTATATGTGGTGGTAAATAACTATTATAAAATTCTATGAAAAGTTACTAAAATCTAAGTGAGAAGGAGGTAAGAAATTCAGGAAATATGACCCTCTTTTGTCAAAAGAAAAATCAAGACATTATCAAATGGGCTAAAATTTCCAATTTCTAAAACTATGTATTGCCATTTTCTAGGATACTTATAAGGCAGATTTTTATTACATGCAATTTCTCTATTATAAAAGGCCCTCTTGATGCCAATTGTGGAACTATAAATTTATTTGTATTCCCAGAGGTTTCATAGTCCACTAACATTTTTGATTTGTGAGAATCTAAATCAGTTGGAAAAGGAATATTTGTGAAAGAGTTTAGGGATTGTTGTAACTTCAACAGTTTTCCCAGCAGATAAATTCCTAGCTGTGACTACCAGTTCCTTTGAACAGATTTTTTACTTGAGGGGGATGTGTGAGGTACAGGAAGACCACAGGATCTGGAAAATGTGTGATGATACAACTGCCAAACAGTGTTAATCCAGCCATGAATTTAATGTGTTCAACTAAACAAGGCACCAAAAAAATATTCAGACCTATGGCTTTTTAATTCTACTCATAAATTATGTTTTTTAACAATGTTTGATTTACATGTGTCACTTGTCCTTTATAGGATGCTTATGTTCTTATCTTCTTTTTTGCTATTTTTATTGAAATTATTTTTACTGAACTTATTTTTAGTATCGATGGCATTTGAACATGCTAAATCTATCATTCACACACACACACACACACACACACAAAAACACACTCACTCACAAATCAGAAGGATTATTTATTTATTTACTTATTTATTTATTTATTTATTTATTTTTTGTCTTTTTGAGACAGGGTCTCCCTGCAGCCCCAGCTGTCCTGGAATTCACTCTGTAGACCAGGCTGCCCTTGAACTCACAAAGATCCACCTACCTCTGCCTCCCAAGTGCTAGGATTAAAGGTGTGCACCACCACGCCCGGCCTACAGAAGGATTATTTTTTAAGTGGTTGAAATAAAGGAATATAAAAACTCAGGGATAGTGCTCTCAGATGCCATTAAGTTCGATTTTCCCTTGAGTCATTTTAGGAATGACTGCTTGTTTGCTATGCATGTTTCCCCTTGATTGGTAACTTTAACTGTAATGTTAAACTCTGATTGGCTGCTGTACTTATAAAAAGCCGTGTAACCGTGCTCCATGCAGCCACACTCCTCCCAAGCTGAGTGCCCAGTGTCATAATTAAATTAAAACCTACTTTAAACTCCACATGGTCTATTGACTGGACTTTCCACTGCTGCAATGTTACAACAATAGTCTGGCAAAAACCTAGGTTTTTGATGTGCAAATTATGCTGAAAAATGATGATCTAAAATCCTGCAAATACATCAAGACACACAAGTATTTGGAGACAGACATGGTTACAAAGATAAAGGTGACTCAGGTTGTTGGTAGCCTGCTTCATTAAAGAAAGCCTGTGCTAGAGTTTTGTGAACTCACTCCCACCCATCGAGCAAGAAAGGCTAGTTTCACTTTACTTCCTCCAGGTAAGATAAGCCTCAGGATGTTCCAGCCCACAGGACATTCCAGGCTTATCTTCATCCTGCCGTTGGCCCTCCTTACTTCCTCCTCGTAAGATAAACAGGATGCTCATTAACCACAGGATGTTTGAGCCCACGCTTTTGGTATGCAAATGAGGAATTGGATGGTGCACCAATCCAGAGCATGCACAAGCCCTCTAGACTGCTATATAAGCAGTGCTTCTGCCCCATTTCGGGGTCCTTCTCACAAGAGAGCTGTATACAATAAAGTTTGCTGCAGAAGAATCCTGTTGTCCGCGTGAAGTTCTTGCCAGCGAGACTGCTGCGCACGACATCAGGTTCCATAATAATCCCTTTGAGGAGAAGCTCCTTGCATTTGAGTGCATTTCCTATTCCCACTCTTCCTGACATAAGCAAAATAAAAGATCTATCCTTTTCAGTGTCTGTGAGGACCCTTGCAGGTATTGCTTAAGATAGGTACTCAAACTGGGAGAACTTCACCAATGATTTTACTTAAGATTCTTGCTTTCCTTTATTGAATATCTGTCTTCTTGGTCACTCATTTCTACAGACTCATACTGTATTTATTGGAGAAATGAAATTCCTAAGAAAGAATTCCTGTACACATATAAAGAAAATTTGAACAAATTTAAGGTTATGTTCTTTCTTATTGTTACCAGAGTGTGAGCATGTGACATTGACTGTATACCTCAATTTAAACTGAGAAATAGAGACAGTAAAGTAATTATCTGTTTTACCCAGGGCATTTTTGCCAGAGGAGGGTTTGCTTTTGTGGACCACAAAGATACCAGTTCTTACAGAGGTCCTCATCGTCCCATACTGTCCAGAGTATAGAGGAATACTCTATGACTGTCTTTTGGCAAAGATCCTGTTTAAGAAGGCATGGTTTGCATCACTGGGTTTCAGAATCTTTCACTCAAATACTGGTTAAGGGGTGAATCTTCCACAAAACCTTCTGAAAGCACACTGTTCCCAACAGAACAGCAGGTTCATACTGTCTTTTCTACATTTCATTATATGTTTAAAAACTGGTCATTACCATTATTTAGATGGCATTTGGCTAACAGCCTTATTAGTGCTACTTGAACATTCTGGTTATTTTCTCTAAGGAAGAAATACTCTGAGTATGTGGCCACCAGTCATTATGTTGATTTACAAGGCTGAAGATCCTTGGTACAGAGCAAGGGCATCTCTTCATATGTAAAAGTCCTTGTCCTTGGCCAGCCTGTGTATTGATGGCTCCTCTACAAACATTTACAGCCCTTTTCCTATCTCTGATTCATCATTCTACTTTATGCACATATTGAGATTTTCTAGATGTCTTTCATAAACAATGATTTATTGCTGATCAGAGTAGCCAGTATCACTGATAGATATCATGATGAAAACTGATCAATTGTTGTTTCCCACATTAGAGTATATCATACCTGTGTCTAAAGTATTGTCTATTATAGTCGGAGCCTAGTGTATCCACTAGAGTAGCATTCTAAATATGCAGCACAGTATTTGAAAGTAGAGTCATGGCACAGGATACAATTCTGGACTACTGTGAAAAAGAAATTACCTCGCAAGCTTTCCCAGAGAAGGAAAAAAATGGTCTTAATAAAATGTTTAAGGAAGAGTAGTTGCAGGTTATATTATCCTAATATAAGCACTAGAAGATAAAATCCAAAGATAAATTGTGTTCTATGAGTTGTGCACTAAGCCATAGGAGGAAATGTAGCCATAGGAGGAAATGTAACCATTTGAGTTGATTCAAAGGAACTGGGAGAGATGTCTTAGAAATGAGGGAAGCTGGGTGTGGTGACGCATGCCTTTAATCCTAGCACTTGGGAGGCAGAGACAGGTGGATATTTGTGAGTTCAAGGCCAGCCTGGTCTACAGAGTGAGTTCCAGGACATCCAGAGCAACGGGGAGACCCTGTTTTAAAAAGAAAAAAAAAAAAAAAAAAAAAAAAAAAAAAAGAAATGAGGGAAACTCTGTTGACTTTGTGTGAAGAAATTAGAAAAAGATTATTTTCACAAGTGAAATATGTGCTCCTGAATTAGCAAATATGATTATAAAACTAAACATGCAAATATACAACAAACATAAACAAGACCCATAAATATTTTTGGTCAAAATACATGAGTGGGAAAGGAAGAGGAAACAATTAATGGTGACTACAGGACCCAATGAAATCACATTTTAACAATAGTATACAGTTAACATTGATATAACAATGTAATAATGTGGGGGGTATTTACTAATATGCAGTGATATAGCCAGCTCAGTTATATAGAATTACATCAATTCTAGTTGGTCAAAGCAAGAGCTTAGCTTGTGATAATATATTTTCCACATCCTATCTAATTTCAAAGAATTTATGAGACTGATGGGTTATGTGATACTATTCCCAGGGAAACATACACAAAAGTATATTCATCCCAGATAAGAAACCAACAGCAGATCAAAGTAAAGATACCACCAAAGTTCAACGTAAGGTGATATGCAGGAGTTTGGGTGAAGAGATACTAATAGAATCACAAATGAGTTCAAGACTGCTATAACACCAAAGCCTCCCCCAACATGTTGGATGGGCCCAAAATTTGGAAATATGGAGCCCATTGTCTAATTTATAAGCTGCACAAAAGTTTGAAGGTATCTCTTCCCAGCAGCTCAACTCTTTTGAGAGTTTCTCCAATCAGTTTGTATTGTTGACAAATGCTTGAATGGGAGAGGATGTAGTGAATCTAGTCATTTCAGGGAAGCTTCTTGAATCTTCTGTAATGCTTACTTCCTGTGATTTAAGGTGCTTCCAAGCAGGGTGGCCTGTTCCACCTCCCTTTAAGTCAAACTGCATACTAACCAGCTTCTCTCCAAGTTGAAGATGCAATGTTTTATCTCAGAGGAAATTATTATACAACATGGGGAAAACAGATATGTACCCTGTGAATATTTATAGTAACTCAGGGGGAAGAGCACGTTAGCATTCTCAGCACTGTAACAGAATGAAGAGTATAAACAAGTTAAAGGAGGAAAGATATTTATTACCTGGTTTTCAAGATGTCATTCATCTTGAAAAATAATAAGAGGGTAGGGTGCCACTCACAAAATGGCAGCCAGGGATTAGAACAGAATAGGAACAAACAAGGAAAAGATAAAACTCAGGAAGACACTTGCCCACGGAACATTTCATTCAACTAGGCGCCGCCTCCTACCTTTCACTACCCAGCAATGAAAGCACTCTATTACAAATTCATCATGAGATTAAGTTATTCATCAGTTCAAAATCTTCCTACTCTAATTATCTTTGGAGATACTTCCATATACACACTTTCAAGGGCCATCAAGAAGGCTCAGTACACAGGTTTTATATAATATACAGGCCTGATAAGCTGACTTTGAGCCCCAGAAGTTAAAAAGTAGCAGGAGAGAAACTACTCCAGAGATATCCACTGACCTCAAATAACAGGTGCTCTTGTATACTTCACATGTGCATGCATACACATGATTAAATAAATAAATAAATAAAAGAAATAGGAACTGAAGTAAACCCTCAATAGGTGACGGTGAGTACAAATAAAATGAAATATAAAATAAAACCAGCCAGACTATAACCTTGATCTAGAATATCCCCTAAAGGTCTATGTGGCAGAGCTTGGTCTACATCACTCCATGATGCTGTAGGCAGACAATGAAACTTTTAAGAAGTAAGGGCAAGTGGGAGGTTTTACATCATTTGAAAGAGGCCATCAAAGTGGACTTTGGATAGTGGTCTTTTCTTTCTCTTTTGCATCTTGATCATGAAGTATATGGTTACACTTTCCACATTCTCTTTCCACCAATGATATGACTTCCTACCACCAGAATCCTAAGGAGAACTGATCATTCAAACAAGGCCTAGAAACTCATAAATTATGAGAAAAAAATCAGTTCTGTATTTAATATTTACTTATTTATGTATTATTTGTATGAACGTTTCTGCATGTAATTGTCCCTGTGCATGCAATTCCCATAGCTCGCAGTGGAGGTTGGTGGGTCCCATTGAACTAGAGGTAAGATGGATGTTAGCTGCTATGTGGATGCTGGGAACCTAACCCCATTCCTCTGCAAGAGGTAATTGAGCCACCTTCCCATCCTCTCTTTATAAGCTGATTGATTATCTCAGGTATTTGTCCCAGTAACTAAAACTGACAAAAGCATGCTTTCTTTTTTCAGATAAACACACTCATATACACTCATAGGAATATAATATAAGCTTGAAGTTAAACTGACATTAAACTTATTGTTTCAGGATTCATTTCACATAGATGATTTTCATATTTGGCACCAATGTTTATAATTGTTTTGAAAGAAACTTCTAAATGATTCCATTTCTGATGTTGCCTATGAGATTTAAAAAGAAAGGAAACACTAATAGTTATGGTAGGTTACTTTGGCATAGACACATATGTTTGGATGATATGTTAATCCATGAATTACATTTTCCCCCTGTTAAATATGATAGGGTCTTACTGTGGCTTATAACATCTCCTAACCTGTAAAGGATGTAAGCGTGTGGCATCAGCCATGGGTTATTCCTCCAAGGAGAGAGCCAATAGCCAATTAGATTTGGGAAGTAACCTACCATAATTATTAGTGCTGCTTAAATACCTATATATCTAATTGCTTGTGCTTCATTAGTAGGATCGAAAGGTTACCCCTGGACAAACTGTCAGCCCATGAAAGGAAACAGCCAGAATTGACCAGAGTCCAAGTCACCAGCTCCAGAGAGAGTGGATTGTTTTACTTCTCATCCACCTGTGCCCCTTTTCTAAGCCTAGGGAACAACCTGTGGAAGAGGGGGCGTGGTAGAATGTAAAGGCTCCAATTGGGGTGAATGGTGAAACTACAGCGATGTAGTCTGGACACTCATTTGATCAACTTGATTGAACAAACAACATGTCACCCCCCACTGGATGGTGGGGCTGTGGGGGTTTGGACACAACAGCCTGTAGATTGGTTTTGCACGAAGGATGCTTGTACTCATGGATTATCACTTATAGCTAAAAAAGGAAAAAAAGAAAAAAAACAGAGAAAGATGCAAGACAGTTATGGCAGAATACACGATCTGGGATGGGGTGGGGGTGGGGGGGAAGGGAAAGGGAAAAATGCCTGATCTGAATTGGAAAATGATGTACGAAATGCACAAAGCATCAATAAAAAAAATTTTTTTTAAAATTAAAAAAAAAAGAAAGGAAACAAAAGTGACTTATGTTTACACTCCTAGAAAGTCCAGTGATGGAAGCATGATTTCAAGGCAAACAGCCCTCTGTATGTCTCAGTGCAGTAGACCTCATTGCACCTTTCATAGCCTTATGGTCTTTTCCTGCCTCTTGATATCTAGGAGTCACTGAGGTTTTCATGTGCACAAAAGTAACCTTGAAGTAATGGAGTCACCACCCTGGAAACAGCCATGCACATGAGGCTGGGAGGGATCTGCACAGTGACGTGGTGATGGAATAGTCTTGACAAGTTGCTGGATGAATGAATGTCTGGGTGGCTTCTACATCAGATGTCTGTGTCTGGTGTGTCCTTCCTGCAGAGAACTTATTTAAAAGTGTAAAGCATACTGTAGGATCTGGGATTTCCCAAGATGACTTGAAGCACAGGTAGGAGCTGGGTGCTTCAGCCAGGTGGATTGTTTGGTTTGATTCAATTGTCTTTGGCTAGGTTAGTTTGTGTGGCTGTGGGGGCAGAGTTGTCCTACCAGCTGTTATAAAAGGTGGGCCTGTGTGAGATACTTGAGACTGGGTATTTCCCAGGACCACCTGAAGCAGAGGTACCCAGGCAACAGCAGCCTCCCCCCACCCCCACCCCGCTAACAGGGATTGCCCAAGGAGTGTCCAAGAGTGAATTAGACTTCCAATAGAAAGCCTAAAGCTTAGACAAGTCAACACTCCATAAGCAAGGAGAAAAGCAGAAAAACAAATCAATCAAACAAACAATGGAGGCATCTGAAGGAGGTAAGCAAAGCAAGCCTTCAACACAGTGAAGAGGCATTTGGTATTCACAATGAAATGCAGGCAAAGAGAAACCCACATGCGAGGGACATGAAGAAGAGACAACATGGGAAAGGTTCAGGATAATTCCACACCAAGCTCTACCAACCCTACAGTGGGATCCCCCTGGCATGGCCCAGGACACAGATATTAGAAATACAATTGTGAACATACTTAAAGAAGTCCAAGACTACAAAGAGAAGTCAGAGAATTAAGAAAAGAGAATGAAAGACTCAAGAAAGACCTAGAGAGAGAAAATGACCAACTCGGGAAGAAAGTGGAAACACTGAAAAGATCCCATGTTGAAAAAGATAAGGAAACCAACCAGGGAAGCAAAGAGCTACAGGAAGAGATCAAGAAGCTCCAACAGGAAGTGGAAATACTAAAGAAATAAGAAGAGGAAATGAAAAAGGAAATCAAACACTCATCCAATCAAGAGGAAAGGAACGGAAAAAGCTTGAGAAGTAGAATGGAGGAAGCAGAACAAAGAATATCAGACCTGGAAGATAACACAGAACAACTAAAAACCTCAAGTAAAGACTATGAAAAATTTAAAAATACACAAAAGTGGAACAACCAGGAACTGTGGGACACTATGAAAAGATCAAACCTCCACATCATAGGAATAGAGGAAGGAGAAGAATCCCAAGAGAATGGTATTGATCAGATCTTCAAAGTCATAATACAAATGAAAACTTTCCCCAAACTAAAAAAAAAAAAAGACAAAGCAATACAAATACAAGAAGCACATAGAACTCCAAACAGACAAGACCAGAAAAGAAACTCTGCATGCCATATCATAGTTAAAACGGTAGGTGCCCAAAACAAAGACAAAATTCTGGAAGCCGCAAGAGAAAAACAGTAAGTGACCTATAAGGGGAAACCTATCAGAAGTACAACTGACCTCTCAGTGCAAACTATGAAAGCAAGAAGAACGTGGAGAAAAGCATTCCCAGAGTTAAAGGACTATAGATGCCAACCCAGGTTACTACACCCGGCAAAAATGTCAATTATAGTTGAAGGAGAGAGAAAAACTTCATGTCATAAGATAAAATACAAGTCTGGAAAACCAACCTTCAGAGAAGACTTGAAGCAATTCAAAGGTCGACAGAAGGAGCAATCATCCCAGGCACCTAGAAAAGAGAAATCAATAAAAGCATACTGCAGAAGTAGAAACCTAAACCAAAACTGCAAATGGATAATAATAGGTGTAAGGAACCAACACAAATCTTTCAGTTAAACCTTAAATATTAATGGGACTAAACTCTCCAACAAAAGACATAGATGGGAGATTGATTAGGAAACAGAACCCATCTTGCTTACTACAAAGAAACGCATCTTACCTTCAAGGATAGGCACTGCCTTAAGTGAAAGGATGGAAAAAATATTCCAAGCAAATGGTAACAAAAGAAAGCAAGTGTTGCTATTTTAATATCAGACAAAGTATAACTTCAAATAAAAGAAATCAGAAGAGACAAAGAAGGCTATAATTATATATAATATCTAAATATAATATGATATTATGTATAACGAGACAGAGAGAGCGAGAGAGAGAGAGAGAGAGAGGAGAGCTGAGATAGAGGGGAGAGAGAGAGAGAGAGAGAGAGAGAGAGAGCCTGGTGCACCAAACTTTATAAAGATAATTCTCCAGGACCTCAAGGCACAGAGTAACCCCATTACACTCATAGTCGGGGACTTCAATACCCCACTGAGCCTTTTGGACAGGTCAACTGGACAAAGAATGAACAGAGAGAGATCTGAACTGAGTGATAGGATACACCAAATGGACCTCACAGACATCTACCAAATATTCTACCCTAATACCAGAGAATACACTTTCTACTCAGTACCCCATGGAACATTCTCCAAAATTGACCACATACTGGGACACAGAAGAAACCTCCACAAATACAAAAAGATTGAAATAATTTCATGCATTCATGCATTCTATCAGACCACAACACAATAAAGCTCACTATCAACACCAGGATAAGCCCTACTATCTACAAGAATACACGGATACTAAATGACATACTCCTGAATAATGAATGGGTCAAGGAAGAAATAAAGAAAAATAAGAGCATTCCTGGAACTGAATGACAATGATAATACAACACAACAAAACCTATGGGATAGTTTATTTTATTTTTTTTAATTTTTAATTTATTTTTGTATGTGTATGAATGTACTGTCTGCATGTAGGTTTGTGCACCCGTGTCGTGCAATGCCGCAAAGGTCAGAAGAGGGTCTCGGATTCCCCTGGAACTGGAGTTCTCCTGGAATTGGAGTTACAGACGGTTCTCAGTCACCATGTGGGTGCTGTGGATCGAATCCAGGTCCTCTGTAAGAGCCGTTGGCATTCTTAACCACTAGGCCATCTCTCCAGCCCTATCTGGTTATAGTTACCCTTTGTGCTACACATCTCAGAATCTATTCCACTGTACATGCAGATTAGTACCTCTCTATCAACTATTTTATTTTTTTGTCTTTTTCGAGACAGGGTCTCCCTGTAGCCCCAGTTGTCTTGGAGCTCACTCTGTAGACCAGGCTGGCCTTGAACTCACAAAGATCCACCTGCCTCTGCCTCCCGAGTGCTAGGATTAAAGGCGTGCGCCACCCTGCCGGGGAATATTTTTAAAGATCTCTTAACACAAAGGAAAAGGTTATTATTACTACATTTCCTGACCAGAAAGCATCAGTTATAGCAATGTTTTCCTATTTAAAAAGAGACTATAAGAATCCCCAAACTAACATAAAACAAAGTTGTCTAGGAAAAGAAATACTAAAATAAATGTGGAAAACTTTAAAAAATATTTTAATGGCTTGAAATTAAACTCTTTAAATATAGTCTGAAATCATTTAAAAACAGTATAATACCTTCTCAAATACGTTTTTCTCATATTTTAATGTTAAAGATGAAGACTACTAAGTAGAAACAAATATAATCCTATATATCTTAAATACTTTTTATGCATATATATAATACTGCTTACACTAATGCCTTCACCAAGAGTCTTCACTGATCTTTACTACAAGCATCCAAACAACTTCAGTTCACCATAAACTCAATCTTTTAGTACACAGAATTACTTTAATTTTGAACACATATATGCACTGGTCAATGACCCAGTACTACAAGATAGAAGAGGCTTAGGTTGTGGGGGTGTCTATTGCAGTAGGAGGTTGAAAACACTGACTGGTCAAGAGTATGCAATATCATGCTCAGCTAATTGTTACTCCTCTATCTTCACCTTGTAATTCTAAACTTTCATATTATTTGAGTACATTAGAACAGTGAATTTTTCCACTAGCTTCTTAGATTTTTATCATCCATTCTGTATTTTATGAACTATTATCTACTCCTCCTGGATAATGTTTGGGTGTCTCATTTCCTATAGTAAATAACAAACACAGCCTTACTTCTACATGTGGGCCTGTTTTTATCTTCTCTGAAAAAACAAAATCTATCAGATGATATAAAAAATAAACTCCTTACTCTGGGAATCCTCATCTCCTCAGCTTTCCATCAATTATTTCTACTCTCAAAGCAACTTATTCACACAAATGTGTGACTACATTGTACAACTAAACTTGTACGTAAGACATCCCATCATCATATTTTCCCATGATAACATAATATAATTCTAGAAATTATCAATATTAGCTTGTGCATCATTAAGAAATGCATATGATAAAATATATTTAAAACATCTATGAAATTCTCAAATAATACAAAAAATATTATATATAAAAACATCCAATTTACTATACCTAATTTTGATCCCATTTTATCTTTAGGCAACTTTATTCAATTTTTGCTACTACCTTTCACCAAAGCTCATCATGAAAAGGTCTTTAGTGATAAATTATCATAGTCCCAGTCCTCATCTTACTTAATTTGTAAATAATCTTTGAAACTCTGAGTATGAACCTCAGTTCTCTCACAAACCCTTCTTCATTGTGATTCAGAAATATCACTCTCTACCAATATTTTTCCTATATCTCCAGTAATACCTGTAAGCTTCTTTGCTTATTCCTCTTTAAATTACTTGGAACACCCTGGCTTTTCCTTACTTCCTCTTTTATACTTTGCTGATTTGCTCACCCAATCTTCCCATTTCCATTTTACACCCAAACTTCCTAAATTTGAATGTAGGGTCTTGGACTCCCCTTTGATCTCTGAGATAAACTATTTTAGAGCATAACTCAGCATCATTACTTGGATTAGTATAATGGGTATTTCCCACAAGGTGGAATGAGAAAATCTGCTCTTTTAGGTTCACACACACACATTAAAAGTTATTTTATAATTTATTTTTGGGGGGTGTTTTTTGAGACAGGGTCTTCCTGTGCCCCAGCTGGCCTGGAACTAGCCCTATAGACCAGGCTGGCCTTGAACTCACAGAGATCCACTAAATGTTATTTTAAAACCAGTTAATCTTATATGTCACATACTTAGTGTACAACCAACAGTAATTGCATTATCTATACAGTTACATCACAAATAACAAAAATGCACCTTTTCACTGCTTCCATTGTTATTTCCTTTTACCAAGCTTAACTATCTTTTGTCTGTTTTAGTTTAACAGATACTATCTCTGCTTCCTTATTTAATTTCCTACAGTGCATCTTGAATACAAAAACATAATAAAGTGTTTCAAGTGATCAGACAGTATCATTCCTCTGCTCAAAATTCTCCTGTGCTTACTCATCTCATTAAAAGAATAAATCCAGTTTTTAAATGGTTCATGAGACTCAGGACATTTGCACATTTTGAACTATGAGTCAACTGCCACAGTCTACTCTTGCTCACACCAATACAGTTACATGGGGCTCCTTTCTCTTTTGAGTCTGATAATTTTCCTTTAGGAAATCTATATGGGAACTGCTCCTTCATCATCCTTGGGTCCTTCTTAACAAATTATTTCAGTAAAACATAATTCATCAATCTATTTGCCGTATAAACACAGAGACTCTGCAGATCATCACTTCTTCCTGTTTTATCTCAGTGGATGTTATTGCCCCAAACGTATCAGTTATTTATTTCCCTTATTACCTATTCTTCTCAGCTCAATAGAGTATAGCATCTGTCAAGCTAGAGATTATAGTTTGTCCTATTTACGGTTAGATCCTCAGTACCCAGTATACATTACCGAGTAGAAGAATGAAAAGTAATGGTTAAAAGATGGTGCATTTTACAGTTGAAAATATTTAACAAGGAAAGAAATGGGGTAAATTTTTATGTATATACTTTAGAAATTATTTTTTGACAAATATAGAATAATAATTGTTATATACTCACTAGAAATATGAATATTCATAAAGTAACTTCTAATTTCAGCTCAGATTATGGCAGCATTCAAAAATATATCACATTCTCTCCACAGGATAGGCAACACCCAAGGTTGGCTTACCCTAGTATCTAGTTAGAACTCACCCAGACCTTCACCATCTTCCCTCCCATGGACTATAATTACCATAGCTGCTGTACTTTTGTGAGAAAGTTAGAATGTGCACACTCATTTGTAATCATGTCACTCAGAGTTATAATTGTGATTGCTTAACTGGCACAACAGACCAGACTAGAATCATATAATCTATCCAGTAAAACAAATATCAATACTGGAAACCTAAAACACAGAATAACTATCTTTCCATACATCATCAGTAATCAATCAAACTATGAAAGCAATAAAACAAGAATCAAGCTTCTAATCAAAGGCAGGCTAGAATTTCATTTCAGAGACAGAACCAAATAGGAAACCCATATGCCAAGGTCTTAAGAAAATATGGTCCCACCAAATCCCATCAGTCCTGTAGAAGTAATATATAATGAGGACTACCAAGAAGAACTCCATTACAAAGAACTTAAATTAAAAACTCATGAACTGCATGGCGATGTTTATTTCAGCTCTCTTCACAATAGCAAGGAGCTGGAACCAACCCAAATGCCCCTCAACTGATGAGTGGATAGAGAAAATGTGGTACATCTACACAATAGAGTTCTATGCAGCAGTAAAGAAAGATGACATCATGAGCTTTGCAGGAAAATGGCTGGAGCTAAAAGACATCATGCTGAGTGAAGTAACACAGTCCCAGAAAAACAAACGACGAATGGTATCCCTCATCTGTGGACGCTAGTGCCAATTACATAGTTGTAAGTATTTCTTGTGCATGGCCACTTGAGCTTTTGTCCAAGCAGTTGGGAGTGATGCATATTGGAAACAACAACAACAACAACAGAAAGGACTACCTCAAAGAACTGACTGAAACAGTGAACTTCTGCTCAAAACAGTCAACTTCCACATGGAGAATATTGAGAAAGACTGAGAAAGAGATGAAAAGCACATTTGGCAGAACACATGAGCTCTGGTGAGGTGGGGGGATAGGGTGAGGGACACGGGTCTAGATTTGATAATCTCGTACAATATATATTAAATAGTATATATATAATATATATATATATATATATACATACATATATATAATAAAAAATAAAAAGCAAAAAAAACCCCTCATGAACATGATTAAGGAAAATATGAGTAAAGAAACTCAATGAAGACAGGAGTAAACTCCTGAATGAAGCTCAGGAAAACAAAATATACTTGTTGTGGTTTGAATGAGAATGTCCCCATAGGCTCCAAGTATTTGGACATTTTGTCCCCAGTTAGTGAAGGTGTGGCCATGCAGAGGAATCTTGTCACTTGGGGTGGGGTTAAAGTTCAAAAGCCTTGCCAAGTCCAAGTCTGCTCTCTGCTTCCTGTGTCTGCTTGAAGATGTGAATCTCATTTACTGCTCCAGCATCTAGTGTCACCAGGCCTCCCCACCATGATGGACTCTAATTCTCCTGGAGCCGTCAACAGTAAACTCAAATAAACTCTTACTTTTATAAGTTCCCTTTGTCGTGGTGGTTTTATCATAGCAACAGAAGTGACTAATGCAATACTGCTGAAGGAAATGACAAAGAATTCAGGATTTGAAATTTAAATTCACACACACAAACACACACACACAGAACCCCAAAACAACAACAACAACAACAACAAAACAGAAATGATAAAGAAACCCAACCTGAAATAAAGGTAGATTTGGGAAATTTCAATAAGCCAATTAGAAAAGACAATAGAAATTTTGCTAGCAGAATGAATCAAATGGAAAATGGAATATCCAGACTTGAAGTTAAAATTGGAGAACTGGATTGCTCAAGAAAGAATATAAAAAATAAAGGAAAACAGGAATGGAATATGCAGGAACAGTGGAATATGATAAAAAAAATAGTCATGGAGGAAGAATTTCAGGTCAATAACATTGGTCAGATTTTTAACAGGATTACAAAAAAAGTCCCTAAATTAAAGAAAGACATACCCTTACCGATAAAATAAGTACACAGAATGCCAAACATAGAACCATTAACCCCCCCCGTAGTATATCATACTAAAAACACTAAGTATATAAAACAAAAAGAGGGTTCTAAATGCTGAAAGAGAAAAACAAGTTATATAAAAAAGAAAACCCACCAGAATAAAAGCCAACTCTTTGTTACAAACTTTAAAGGCAAAAGAGCTGAGAGCAATGTATTTCAAGTTGTGGATGCTGACAGATGTTATCCCAGATTTCTTTACACAACAAACCTGGCATAAATAGGTGGAAAGAATCTGTGCCAATCAACCAGCACTAGAAAAAAGCTGGAAATGATGCCAAGGACTGATACAAGGAATGACCATACCCAAGACGGTATGGAAAGTAAACAAATGGAGTTATAATCATGGAAAAACAAAATAGGACTGAACATGCAAACAAAAAAGAAAATAAGCTAATAGGCATATTTTAATAACACTATGGCTTCAACGCTCTGATCAAAACACACAGGTACTTGAATGTATTAAGTAGGAAACAAGACTCCAGACTGGCCATGAACTTCTGCTTCTTCTGCCTCTACCAATTCAGCATCTTTGAAATCTTATACATGCATGTTTTAATTACAAAATGCAGAGGGAGTTTAAAAGCTTGTGAATGACCAAAGGCATAGGAAAGAGTCGGGGATCTCCCTGGGAGGAGAGGTAGAATGCAATGATATAAATGGAGAAAGTGGAATAATAAAATAATAAACATCAAATGGAAGCAGAGGATAAGAAAAGGGGCAGAGGAGGAAGAATAAGTACACTAAAGGCCTTCAGAGAAATCCACATGGAAAGTTACAACATTGCCATAGGTCTTGAAAAGTAACAGCCAAATGTTAGGAAAAGAGATGTTGATAATTTGTCACATAGACCCTCCAACAATATTGGACATTGCCCGTGCTCTTGGCTACCCAGGAGAAATTTTTGGTCCAACATTATTACTGCAGATGAACTATAGAACAAACAAAATGAATCAAGGTTGTACTGACTTCAAAGCCTCATAGTTATTACTTTCATAATACTGGAAAGAGATGTTATATGAGGTGCCAGAAGAGAAAATTTAGCATGAAGCTTACCCAGTTGTGAATCCTGTGAGCTACAATAACAACTGACCTGGAAGATATGCCCAATAGTGCATTAGTGGCATGAATGCTATAGAAATAACCTATAGCTTTCTCATTGGATTTAAAGTCCACATCATCACAGGATAGAGTCCATATCTGACACTGCTCTCAGGCCTAAGACCCTGAGGCTAGACAGCCCACAGGTCCTGGAAGAAAGCCTAATACAACTATTCTGCTAAATAAAAGTAGAATTAAACTGATTTCTAATGACTTATTGTGATACTCATGTACCAAGTATATTTCTTAACTCTCAGTAGAACAGAATCCCCTATACAAAAGATGGTGATTAACACAAAGAACTACAAATCCAAGAAATGCAGAAAATAAGAGGATGAAGATTGTTGATTTCTGAGTAATGCATCTATGTCAATCTTCTGGCTCCAAAGTTTCGGGTATCATTGAAAAAAATAGGGGAAGAAAGATTGTAAATAAGCAGAGGAGTAGATAACCACAAGGAAACATTTTTCAGACAGTTGTTTGGTTAATCATGTGAATTCACAGCAATTACTGTAAGATAGAAAATGAATTTATAAAAATCAGTAGCCTTTTAATATACCAATAACAAGAAATCACAGAAAGAGATCACAGAAACATTCCCATTCACAGTAACTTCAAAAAATATCTAGACATCAACCTAGCTGAAGACTTTAAAAACTGCAACAATGAAAAAAATAATTTTTAAAGAAAAAGATGGAGTACAAGAGAAAATGGAAATACTTCCTGGGCCCATGGGTTTATAGAATTAATATTGGAAAATGAGCATTCTTCCAAAAGTAATTAATAGATCAATGCAATCCTAACCAAAAGCCCCATGACACTATTTGCAGAAATAGAAAAAGAGCTATACTAAAATTCATATGAAACCAAAAATCCACAGATAGCCAAAACATCCTGGTCAATAAGACTAATGCTGGCCAAAACATCCTGGTCAATAAGACTAATGCTGATGTGATTACCATACCATAATTCAAACACCTATAGTACTAAAAACAGCATGTTATTGGCACAAAAGCAAACAGGTAGATTAGCAGAACAAAGTCTAAATTTGGTCTTTAGAAAGACCAAAATCTAATTGCATGCAAAGCACACCACCTGAAATTTGATAAAAAATATACACTGAGGGAAAGACAGCATCTTTATAAAATTGTGCAGGAAAAACATATCTCCACATGCTGAAAATGAAAGTATACTTACACCTATCCGCCTGTACTAAAATCAACTCAAAGTGCCTCAAAGACCTAAAAGAAAAACCTGAAATGGTGAAACTGTTGGAAGAAAATGGGCAGTACCCTATAAGTGTAGGAAGAGGACTTTTGAAATTGAACTGTCTTTGCTCAGGAATGAAGGTCAACATTTGACAGATAAACCTCATTAAAAAAGAGAAAAGCTTGTGTACAGCAAAGGAATGAAGTAATTGACTGAAGAGTAGAATATGAAACTTCCAGTGTGGGATGAAACTTGCTGGCTTTATATCTGTTGAGCATAAATTTCCTGAATATACAAGGAACTCAGCAAACAAAGAATCAAGGGAATATATGACTCAATTAAAAATGAACTAATATTTGAACAGAGAGTTCTCAATGGAAAAATATCAAGAAATATCTTAAAATTTTAAAAATTCTTAGCAATTAGGTAAATTTGAATGAAAACTACTTTAATATTTTTCTTATCAGAGTATAGTTATGATGAAGAAAACAAAACAATTGCTTGTGAAGATGTGGGTAAGAGGAACTTTCATTCACTGCTAGTGGCATTCTGAACTAGAAAAACCATGGTGAAAATTAGTGTGGAGAGAACGTTTAGAAAACTAAATATAAAAAAAAAAGAAAGCTAAGCCAGGCGTGGTGGCGCATGCCTTTAATCCTAGCACTTGGGAGGCAGAGG
Source organism: Rhizomys pruinosus (assembly GCA_009823505.1). Lineage (NCBI taxonomy): Eukaryota > Metazoa > Chordata > Mammalia > Rodentia > Spalacidae > Rhizomys > Rhizomys pruinosus. The sequence continues at coordinate 279,573 of VZQC01008065.1, read as the reverse complement.
CAGGCGGATCTTTGTGAGTTCAAGTCCAGCCTGTTCTACAGAGTGAGTTCCAGCACATCTGGAGCTACAGGGAAAAACCCTGTTTCAAAGAGACAAAAAAATTAAATATAGATTTACAATATGATCCAGCAATAACACTCCTTGGTATATACCAAAGGACTCAATATCCTACTATAGGGTTACTTTTTCAGCCATGTTTGTTGTTGCTCTTTCACAATATCTAGGAAACAACTAAAATGTACATACACCAATGAATGGATCATGACGATGTGTAACATTTCATTGACAATATGGAGTTCTAATTAGTGGTAGAGAAATGAAATTATGAAATTTGCAAGTGAATGAATGGATCTAGAATCTGTTATACTAAGTTAAATTCAGACTCAGATAAACAAGTGATGGTTGTTCTCTTGCATTTGTGTGTCCTAGATTTCAGTGTATATCCTTATTATTTAACAACAAGAGCCAGGAAAATGAGAAATAACCAAAGGGGGAGGGGTAGAAATATCTCTAGAGAGGGTGATAAGAGGAAACAGGAGTTACAAAGGAGAGAGTGCAGAAAATGGAGGGTTATTTAGTTTGGGAGGTTTGAGGGAGGGCTGCACAGGGTCAGAAAGAGAGAGTAAAGAGGGAGTAATAATACTTAAGAATTATGGAAAACCAAAGGAACATGTAGTTTAATAACCCTACTTATAAATACACACATAACATAAATGTAAGCACAGTTGTATATGTCATGACTATATAAGAAAATGAGACCAATAAGCATGTGAAACTTCTCTTCTAGTTGTTAACCAAGGTAGTGCAAGAGACTCTCCCAATACTGCAGTCTATTACTATGGCCTTGATTGCCTCCCAGAACTTGAAGTTAAGACCCTATTGCTGAAGACAGGACATATTTTGGACACAGGACTTAGAGCAATTGAGATCATAATGACAAGGAAATACCCCTCTCCCCAAGACTAGCTCACATAGTACCAGAAGATATTTTCCAGGCTTCCAAGAGAGAAAACTAGTCAGTTTCTAAACAGCTATAAAGCCACATCAATAACTAGCCCAGAAAATTGTCTATATTGGTATAATGGTAGCACTTTTTTCTTGGGAGTAATCAACAACTATCATGTTGGACTTAAGGCCCATTCAGTGGGAAGGAATTCATGCATGGTACTATAAACATACACAAGTCCACACAGTTTGGGAAGTAATAGACCCTAGAGAAGAACCTATTATTGTCACTTCTATAGGCCAATGTAAGTTCATACTCTATTTTAAATGCATATCCTTATACTTACAGATGAATATACCTTTTACCCCTCATCAGGTAAGCTTCTTTTTGTAACTGATAGAGGATATTGTAATGTTTCAGAACTGGTAAAATGCAGTGAACATAGACTGTGAGATTCCCAACTCTAAGTGGCACATCTACACAATGCAAATTCTACAGCCAAGTCTCAGAACACTGCACAATAGGGAGCAGAAATAATGTAAGAGCCACTGGGACAACCTCCTGCTGCAAGTTAATGCATTTTAGATATGGTAGAGAAGCTGCATCAGTGAAATCTATGACACGGTAGAAATCTATAATATGGTAGCCTAACAAGATCTGCATAATGAGAAAATCAGTTGAAATGCTGAGGTGGAAAGTTTGAATGTCATAAGGTCCTACCTCAAGATGAAGAGCTACAGGCAATCAATGGCTGTTGAACAAGGGAAAATGATTTCTATACAGGGACTAGTTCCCTGAGAGGTTCACAAAGTCCATGTGGACAGCCTTAGGAGCACACAACCACAACAAATGGACTCATTTTATTATGTATGCATATATGTATATGTATAAGTGTTTACTTATGTGTATGTGTATATGTATAATGTATATGTAACAAGAGTAATCGAAGAGGACAAGAAATTTGGAGGGAATGGGAGACGTATTAGGCATGGTTGGAGACTGAGAGAAAAGGATATAATCCATTGATAATACTCATGTATGAAATTCTAAAAACTAAAAAAATTAAAAATAAATAATTAAAAGTATATGTCACATGAGACCCCAAATCTTTGTTTGTTCTGGGCCTTATTCATTTTTTCCTAAGTCAGCTTAGTCCTTTGTGACTGTGAATTTTGCCTCAAAAAGGAAACAGATTAAAATGAAATACTCGTAATTTTTTTCAAAATTTACCCTCTGGAAATAGGTAGAACAGAACTTTTGTGTTTTATGTGTCATTTTATCGAATAAACAATGAGGCAGGCCTTTTTATCCCTTCTGATAATGAGCTTGTCAGGAAGTTTGAAGCATAGCTTCTTTAAAGAGCAGGTCCAAGAAATGAACTTCAACAGGAACAGGGGAAGGCATACATTAAGAGAAAATTCTGATTATAGTTCTACTTTCTTTATGACAGGTCTTCAGCTCCAAGGGAAATATAGCATCTGTCATTGAATCAATTTTGATCCATTTCTTTTTTCATTTTGTAGTGTCTTCACCTATTCACGTATCTTTATTGTATACATTGGGTTATAATCCAATCTTGATTTATTAAAATTGATTTCAATTTTCTCCTTTGTTTCATTGACAGTATTACGAATATTCAGCGGCATGACAAACCATTTTCATTCACCTATTAGACCTCTGGACTACCAGAAAACCTGCCTAGGCTAACCCCCTAGAGGGAAGCTAGAGAAAGAGGAAGATATTAAAATAATCCTAGCCCAATTGTTCTTGACAAAGTCTACTCAAGCTTAGAGCTGAGCATATTCATGTGAAAGAAAGTCCAACTGATAGAGACCCAACCTAGAACAACAGAATTATCCAGATGGCTCAGAGTTCTAGCAATGAATAAACATGTATTGTTTTAAATCCCTAAATTAAGGGATAGTCTATCTCTCTCATCTTCTCTTATCCTCTCCCTTCTACATGTTATATCTAAAGATACTGCTTTCATTCCTAGGGTAACATGGAGCCATGATGAATCTTATTCTCAGGTGATATCTGGAATACCTAAATGACCAGGTCACCTGTTCCTTCTCTATAGAATGAACATCCTGTTAGTTAACCTTCGAATCTTGGGAAAGTCAAAAATTTGGAGGCATCTAGATTTACCCCTTCTCTCATTTTTACTAGACAAATCTGTGTTGGCTGTCAGCAGCCTTGCTAAAGCAATATAATCAGTCTCATAATTGAGTACAAATGAGCTTGTTCCTTTAAACAATTAACAGAACCCCACAATAATTATTTCTAAGATTATTGAGAAAGGTAACAAATGGATAATGGAAAAAGGCAATGTTCCTCATGAAAGGAGGCCCAAACATCACAAAAATGTTACTTTTTAGCTTTCTTCCTGTTTCACAAGTAGTTTACTGAGTCTCCGTTTTATGTATTCTATTCTATTTTCTCACTGTGAGCTCATCTGTTAACCTATCAACCTGCACAGAGCTTGCTAAACTAGGAAGTTCAACCCTTTTCTAAAAATGCATATAAGTGATTACTACACAGTCAGAGTTCTCACATGGAGTAGTCTGTCATGAAGGGAGGAATCATGGTGAATTAATGCATGTGTGCATTAATTCATACACTGAGATATAGTTAAATGTATTCATATGTAGACACGTGTTTACACATAAGCATTTTAGTTTAACCATATTAGATACATATTCTGTATTTGCAATTGCACTTGCTTGAAGAAATTTATTTATAGTTCCCAAATCAACATTCCCTGCACTTTTATAGTTATTTGCAGACATTCCCAGTACAGTACAGCAGCAATTTAAGTTACCCAACATGCATATTCCCAGCTGAAGTTGAACAAAGCTGTCTACTCTCAGCTATCGTCTTGTAAATAAATGTCTTTGGAGGGAATCTATTCAACACCAGAGACCAGAGTTTTCACATTTTTGTGCTTCTTTTTCATAATTTGCCCCTTTAAAATGGACATTGGGAGTGAAAATGTAGCTGAGTTGTTAGAATGCTTGCCTACATACACAAAACCCACATTTCAACCCCAGGACAACATAAAGCACTCTTGTTTGTAATCCCAGAAGTCACAGGGTGGAAGCAAGAAGATCAGAAATTCAATGGTGTCCTCAGTTACACAATGATTGTGAGGCCAGCTTGAGCTAGATGTGAGTCTCTCTCAAAATAAATAAAATAAAAATAAAACAGACCTCTCCAAATAGTGCTAAACTGATATCTCATATTCTTAAGCGCAAGACTGTGGCATGCTTTAGGAAGAAAAATTATGTGGTAGATTTACATCATTTTCACGTGAGTGAACTAAAACACACTTGGTCCAGAGTTCAATCAGTGTGATTTAAATAAGCAATACATATTTAATGCAATCTCTATAAACTAAGGCAACACAAAGCAAGGCCATATAATTCAAATTCAGTATTTGCAGTGTTAAAAGAATACAAGAGAAATGAAATCCAGCTGTGGTTACTTGAGAATGATTCATGAATAAAGCAGCATTCAACCCAAAACTCTTCACAGAGCTCTTTGTACAATATAGCCAGTGAATGATTACAGATAGCAGAGAAGGAGGTGGTAACAGTTCACCTAATCACAATCAGGAGATGGCCTTATTTGAACATTGGATGACTGGATGGATGCCTATTGGTTGAATCTCAGCTGCTTCTGTCTGAGATGCCTCTATCAGAAAAAAAACGGTGAAGTTGGAGGTTTGTTTTTGTTATTTCTTTGTTTTTACTGTGTGTGTGTGTGTGTGTGTGTGTGTGTGTGTGTTTGTACCTGTGAACAACTGGGTAGATGTATGATGTGGCACCCATGTGGATGTGAGCGTACAAATCTGTGGAGTAGGTTCTCTCCTTCTATCTTGATGAACACAGGTTTCTTTTGTTGTTTCTGCCTCTATGATGTCTAAGCCAGAAGAGCTAGCCCAGGACATCTTGAGAGTTTCTCCCATTTCCTCTTCCCAGTCATAAAAGTGCAAGGATAACAGATGTGCACTACTGCATCTGATTTTTTAAAAAATGGGTTCAGAGGATTGAACTCAACTTCTCCAGCTTCACATTAAGCAATTCTGTCCACTAAATCAAATTCTGGGCCCATTTTAATTTGTTGATATGTTAAGATTGCAATTCAGTTCCTAGGAAACCAAAACACAGAAACAACTTTACTTCATGATTTCACACTTCATTTAACAGTTACAACCTTGTATAACATGATTATCAGTAATAACAATTGACTTTATCTATAAATACAAATGAAATACATCATCTCTCCTATTTAGGGAAAACCTAATTGGTGATTGTCATTTCTGTACTATTGGAACACTCACAAAACGATATTTGAAGACCCTAAATATGTTCCATTCTTGTTAATCCATTCTTTCTTTTAAAACCTTCAAGGTAAATCAATATTTTCAGATATATGTTTCATTATATTTATTTATTTATTTATTTATTTATTTATTTATTCGTTGATTCATTCATTCATTTTTGGTGTATGTGTGTGTGTTTGTGTGTTTAATATCAACAATGCATACATGTGAGAGTTAGATAACACTTAAAAGAGTTGCTTCTCGGGGCTGGAGAGATGGCCTAGTGGTTAAGAGTGCCAACTGCTCTTGCAGAGCACCCAGGTTCGATCCCCAGCCCCTACATGGTGGCTGAGAACCGTCCGTAAATCCAATTCCAGTAGAACTCCAGTTCCAGGGGAATCCGACACCCTCTTCTGACCTCCGCGGCATTGCACGACACGGGTGCACAAACCTACATGCAGACAGGACATTCATACACATAAATAAATAAATAAATAAATTAATTAATTAATTAATTAATTTTTAAAAAGAGTTGGTTCTCAGTGTCCAGGCTGTGGTTTGTGGCACTGTACACTTACACACATCCAGGCAATACACTCATATAAAAATAAAAACAAAATAAAGTAAAATAATAAAATAAAATGAAAGGAAACAAATTCTGGAATATATGTGGGGAACAGGAGATTCTCATGCCTCATGCACTATTTGTGTGAATTGCTGTAGCCTATATGGAAATACGTGTGGCAACTGGAAATATTGATCCTGTATATGACCCAGTTATACTATTCCGGGATCAGCCCAAAGGACTCTAATTCCTACTGGAGAAATATGCACACTTCTATTATCATAGCTGCTCTGCTTATAATAACCAGGATATAGAAACTGCCTAGATATTTATCAACAAATAAATGAATAATGAAGATGTGGTACCTATGCACAATGAAAATTTATTCACGTGTCAAAAATGAAATTATGAGAGGAGAGAAAAATAGATCTTTGGTGGCATAAAAAGCCGGAAAGAAATGTATTAATACAGGGGCTGGAGAGATGGCCTAGCGGTTAAGAGCGCCGACCGCTCTTACAGAGGACCTGGGTTCGATCCCCAGCACCCACATGGCGGCTGAGAACCGTCTGAAACTCCAATTCCAGGAGAAATCCAGTTCCAGGGGAATCCGACACCCTCTTCTGACCTCCGCTGCATTGCACGACACGGGTGCACAAACTTGCATGCAGACAGTACATTCATACACATATGGAAATAAATAAAATTAAAAAAAAAAGAAATGTATTAATACAAAACACCCTGAAAATACACAATATCTGAGCTTAAGTCTGTGTATATACCTGAAGGCTATACAACAAATAATTCAGTGCCAGAGAGGAGAAACATCCTTTCCAGTTGTTGGTCAGAGTAATCTCTGGGACTACCCCAAATACCACAGGTTCTTGGCACAACCTTTGATTATGTCCCAAAATTTGAAGGTAAGACCCTACTGCTTACATGGAACACAGGGCTTGAAGCAAGGGAGGGGAACTAACCTAGGAGACTTCTCACTAAGGACTAGCTCCATAGTTCTAGAATACACTATGCAAGCTGGTAAAAGAGAAAATAAATCAATGGTCCAGCGCTGGTATAAGGCCTAATAGCCACAATGACAAGCACAGCAAATTACCGCTATTGGAGGAGTCGTGACACTGTTATCTAGGGGGTAATCAACAACTCTCTAATTGGACTTAAAACCATCTCAATGGGAGGGAAATCTTAGGTGGCATTTTAATTATAGTTAAATGCATATGGCTGAAGAGGTCATAAGGTTTTAGAAAAAAAAAAAACTATCGCCATCATATCTTTAGGCAAATTAAATTTCTTACTATATGCTAAATATTGATCTTTATATTTACAGACAAATGAAATGTCTTAGTATATGTTAATTATGGATCCTTTATTTACAGACAAATATACCATATACCACCAATCAAAGAAGTTTCTCTTTGAAAAGATGGAGGCTATTAAAGAGTTGTACAACCAGTCATACACAGAGAAATTATGCCTGAGAGATGCCCTGCCTTAAGTGACACACATACAGTAGAACCTCTACCTGAGTCTCATGAAACATAACATAACAGGGTGTAGAGAGAATACTAATACATCTGTCATCTTTCCACAGTGAAGTTTCCTCACACAACAGAGTGTGATTCACACAGAAGGCTGGCTAAGTTTTAGAGAATAAGAGACTGCAGAGTGTGTGTCTCTAGATAGACTCCTAAGTTAATCTGCACACATCCACAACTCAGAGACCATTGCAGAAGTGGAGGGAGAAAGATTTTAAAAGCCAGCATTGGTGCATGAATTAAGGAAATAAGGACTTTCAGACCACTGGAAACTTGCTCACATGAACTTACAGCAAAGGTAACAGTCTGAATAAGATCCATGCCAACTCAATCAGAAAAAACCCAACATGGAATGGGGGAAATGGACAGCAGAACTTAACCTTAGCCAAGGAACTATTGGCAAATGATTACTGTGTGGTGAGTGAGACTAGATCTTTAAGGGGGTGACTCTAGATAGGGTGACTATCCTCCAGTGGAAAATGGATAGAAATATTTGGCCAGAAAGGACTTAACATATATGACAGAATACCTGAAATATGGTGAAGGGTGGCTATAGGGGGCAGGGAGGGCCTCTAAATTTGATTAAGATATATTAAATGAAATATACAAACATTAAATAAAATATTAAAAATAAAATTTTGGAAAAATAAAGAAATAAAAATAATAAAATATTTTTAAAATAAAAAGAAACAACAATAAACATATATACTAGAATAAGTGAATTTGGTAGAGGGTTACAACAGGGTGTATGCAGTTATAGGAGGCAATCTGAATACCAATGAAATAGACTGTATGAAACTCACAAAAATTAATTAATAAATTAAATAATACTTTAACTGAAAAAATGAAATTATGTACTTTTTGATAAGTGAGTGGAACTAGAAATCATACTGTGTGAGGCAACACAGACTCAGAAAAGCAAACATGTTTCCACTGCATATGGATCTCAGTGTTGAATCTTGAGAATTGTATGTTTAATCTGGAATCAATGTGTCTCTAAAGTCAAAGACAATAGAAAGAATTTATCGGTGTAGAAAGGGAAGAAAAACCTTAAGGAAGTGGAGGAGTATAGCACAGGTAATATGAAGGGAAAGAAGAATAATCAGTAATGAAATTGAAGTGGGGAGACAGGTGGAGGGTAGGGCAGAGGAGTATGTAATGAGGATAACTATTGTTAAGGATGCTTGGAAAGCATTCTTTACTGGGTATAATGCTCCTCCCAGAAAACAATAGGTTGTCAAATATCCAGCCAGTGCCAGATATTAGATACCTTCCATCCTTGTGGTCCCCTCAGGAGTCGAGTCATGGCCATGCATGACTGCCATACCTAGGGCTACCAGGCTGGTGACCTGAGAGGTGGGAACCTCACAACACAGAAGAAGGCAACAACTCATAAAGTCACAGAAGCAGTGGGTTCCTACACAAAATGTTTACATTGTGGAGCTGGTCAACATTTCTTCATAGCAGTGTGGCATAAGGATCCTTGCACTCTACTTTCCCTGAGGAGCTATGACCAACTGATGTATTCCTGCTATCTTTCCTCCATTGTTTGTTCTTAGCACCTTTGTCAAATATCAACTGGCTGAAATGCATGGGCCTTTTGTTATGTTCCATTGATCTACATATCTTGCTTTTTTCCAATACAGTGCTGTTTTAGAGCTATAGCTCTGTAATACAGTTTATGATATGGCATGATAGACCCCCCAGCATTCTCTTTTTAAATACACCTAATACTCCTTTTAGGCATCTACAGTCTGTTCTGATACCATATGAATTTTAGGATTCTTTCTTGCTCCATGAAGAATGTTGTGGGGATTTTGATTGACATTGCATTGAATCTATAGGTTGCATTGATAGGATCATCATTTTCACAGTAGTAATTCTACCAATCCATGAGCACAGTAAGTCCTTCCATTTTCTGGTTTCTTCCTCTGTTTTAAAGGTTTACATTTTTCATTGTTGAGATAGTAAATGAATTTGGTTAGATTTAATCCTAGATATAAATTTTTTGAAGGTATTATGAATAGGAAGGTTTCCAAATCTCCAATTGCTTGTTATTGATCTATAGAAAATCTAATAAATTTTAGAAGCTAATTTTGTAACCTGCCTCTTTGCTTAAAATGTTGATTATTTCTAGAAGTTTTCTGGTGGAATATTTGGGATCTCATGTATAACATCATATTGGCTGCAAATAATGATAACTTGACCTCTTCTTTTTTAGTCATAAATTTTATTTAATTTTATGTGTGTCATATAGAAAATCTTAATAATCTTTATATGTCATTCTTCATTGGCACCCTCTCATAGCCCCCCATGTATGCATGCATTCTGTTATTTCTGTTAAGACCTATGAAATTTAGCATCCCCAAATTTCCTTCAATGCAAATTCATCCACCGAGGCCTAATCAGCCTATCTAGAGTGCCTCCCTTTCAGAATATCAGCTCTTTATCTCCCAGCAGAAATCAGCAGTCAATAGTTCTTCAGCGAACATTACAGCCTGCTGCCCATTTCCAGAAATCTATGGTGAGTTTTGGAACCTATGAGAGGGGGGTATCTTCCAGGTCAGTTTCAGTTTTATTAGTCCAAAACTTCTGATCTCTTCTTTTTATCCTTTAATCTCCTCTTCTTGTTTTATTGCTCTAGCAAGATATTCAAGTGCTGTGTTAAAAAGGAGTGAAGATAGTGGACAGCCTTGTTTTGTTCCTGATTTTACTGGGAATATTTGCAGTTTTTCTCCATTGATTATGATGTTGCCTGTGGGTTTGTTGTATATACTTTTAACTATGTTGAGAAATGTTCTCTTCAGCCCAATTCCTCACAGTTTTTCTTTTGTTTGTTTTATAATGCATTTATTGATGTTTTGTGTATTTGGGCCATCATGTCTCAGTTCAGTTTAGACATAGTCCCCTTCCCCTCCACCTCACCCTAGATCATGCATTCTGCCATAATTGTCCTTCATCCTTCTCTCAGTCTTTTTTTTATGTTTAGGAATTCACATTTTCGTCCTTTAATTTTATATTACCCTAAAATATGAATACATACTTTCCACTCATATACAGTAATTACAGAGTATGAATGTAAGTGGTGGATCTATTCTAGAGCCCATTAACAGATTTACATTATAACAACATAGTTGCTTTCAGATAAACAGAAATATAACAATAATGTTGTTCAGCTTGGTTTTCATCTGTGGATTTGGTGTTAGTATCTACAAATGAGGTAAACCATTCCCCTCTTGTTTTTCTGGGACTGTGTTACTTCAGTTAGCATAATGGCTTTGAGTTCCATCCATTTACCTGCAAAGTTCATGATGTCATCTTTCGTTACCACTGAGTAGTACTCCATTGTGTAGATGTACCACATTTTGTCATCCACTCTCATCAGTTGAGGGGTGTTTGGGTTGGCTCCAGCACTTCACTGTTGTGAAGAGAGCTGGAATAATCATGGATGTGCATGTATCTTTGGGGTAGGATGAGTCTTGTGGGTATATACCCAGGAGCAGTATGGGTGAGTCAGGTGGTAGGCTCATTTTGAGTCTTTTAAGGTTTCTCCACACTGCTTTCCATAATGGTTGTACAAGTTTACATTCCCAAAAGCAGTGGAAATGTAAACTCGTAAAGCATTTGGTGTCTTTTGTGTTCTTGATCTTAGCCTGTCCTATGGAAGTGAGATGATATCTGAGAGTGGTTTTAATTTGCATTTCCTTAATTAGTAATGATGTTGAACACTTTTTAAGATGTTTCTCAGCCATCTTTACTTCCTCATTGGTGAAGTCTCTGTCCACCTCTTTACTCCATCTTTTGAGTAGTCATTTGTTTTCTTACTTCTTTGTTTTTTGAGTAGTCTATATATTCTTGACGTTAATGCTCTGTCAGATGAATCACTGTTTAAGACTTCCTCCCACTCAGTGGGTTTTCTCTTCACTTCCTTTATTGTTTCTTTAGCTGTACAGAAGCTTTTGAGTTTGACAAGGTCCCATTTGTTGACTGTTGACCTTATTTCTTGTGCAGCTGATGTCTGATTTAGAAAGTCTTTTTCCACACCTATGTCTTGTAGGTTGTTACCAATATTTTCTTCTATCACCTCAGGGTTTCAGGTTTTATGTTGAGATCTTTGATCCACTTGGAGTTGATTTTTGTACAGGATGAGATTCTTCTTCAAATGGTGATCCAGTTTTGCCAGCACTATTTGCTGAAGATGCTATCCTTCCTCCATTGAGGTTTTTTGCCCCTTTGTCAAATATGAGTTGGCTGAAACTATATGAGCTCAAGTTTGGATCTTCAATTTTGTTCCATTGGTCAATGGGTCTGTTTGTGTGCTAGTACCAGGCTGTCTTTATGACTATGGCCCTGTAATATAGCTTGAAGTCTGGTAGAGCAATCTCCCCTATATTGCATTTTTCACTCAGGATTGCTTTAGCTATTGGGGTCTTTTGTTTTTCCATATGAATTTAAGGATATTTTTTTCCAAGTGTGTGAAGAAACTCATGGGGATTTTTATTGAGATTACACTGAATCTGTATATCAATTTGGGGAAAAAGGACATTTTTACTATATTAATTTTTTGAATCCATGAGGATGGGAGATCTTTCCATCCTTTGATGTAATTTTCAACACTATTAATATGAATGTGTGTTGAGTTTGTCAGAGGCCTCTTCTTCATCTATTGAGATGACCATGTGATTATAGTCTTTGAGTCCATTTATATGATTTATTCATTTATTGGCTTATGTATACTAAATCATCTCTGCATCCCTGGAATAAAGCCTAGTTTTAAGTCATTTTTAAAATTTCTACCATTTAACATATAATTTCTTGTCACAAAACCAGATCTAATTTTATGACTAATCCCAGTGTAAAGTTCTAAGCTCTATGTCTAATGTAGATTTCACAACTCAACCTATATGGTGTTTTATAATACAGGTACTTGTCACTCTTCAGGAGAACTCTGTCTGCCAAACCAAGTCAGTGTTACCAATTTCATAAGCAAATGCTATACACAGAGGTGAGAATGTTTGTTCATTTATTAAACAATTGTGAGATATCTGTGAATCTCTTGGGTTTTATTTTTAGCCCTTTATACAACGTATAATAATGTTTAGCTAATATTTTAATACCACTTTGAATTTACTTATACTGTATATCCAAAGTTCTTGCACATGTATAGTGAGATTTCTTATCTGTTCATATGTATATTTACCAGCACAAACTGAAAAAGAATCAGTGGAGACAAATTTTATATTTATGTTGCATATAAGTACATTCTGTTAGGAATAATTTTGAATATATTTCAAGCAATGGAGGATTTAAAAATAAAAATAAAAAATAAATGAATTAAGAATACTAATGATTATTTCTTAAGAATATAAGGTTGTCTTTGAAACTATGGTGAAGCATATGGTATAAAACAAAACATGTGGCTCCAGATTAAATTAATAAGTATATTTCAAAGTAATATCACTCCTCAGCCTCTCTCCTGATTTTTACAGAAGACATAAACTATGTACAGCCCACAAGGTCCTTACAGAATGGCTGCCATGCACCTTTTCCACATACAGTTCCTAAACAACTACTCTCAGATTAAGTATTCAGACAGTTAAGTACTTTGTACCAAAATGTAAATACTTTTGAAAGACATGTGATCAGTATTTAGAATTGAAGTCAAAGAAAAGGCAGAGATTTGGCCAGCCTGGGCAAACTGTGACATTCAATCACCCTAATTAAATATGATCACTGTTCTCTACAACGTAGACATTGCTGGTGTTAGTGGACAAACTGTTGTAAGCAAAGTCTCCACCTGAATAAAAAGACTGACTGGTTGGCCAAGATATAATAATTAGAAAAAATACTAAATCAGAGAAAAAATTATCTCTAAAACATGGTACGAGGGGCATATATGAGTGAGCTTAAGCAATATTAATAGTGTTTTACAAGGCCTGCCACATTTCAACTCTCTTGTAGCTATTCATATTTGCTGCTTAGTGACTTTATATTTAATTAGGATTATATCATCTAGTTCTGATTGGCACATTTTAAATTTTATAACTATATATCTATCATCTATCTATCTATCATCTATCTATCTATATCATGTTTATAATCTTCATTGTCACAAGCGTGGACAATAAAAATTACCTTTCAGATTTGGTATATAAACCTACTTTTTCTAGAACATTTTTCCTTATTTGTATAAGTAGCCAAACATGTTAGCAGCCACTATTCTATTTCTTCAGTTTCATTTTCTGTACATTTTCTATTTGTACATTTTCTATTTATTTTAACCACTTTATGGATAGCCATGTCATAAAGGTTAGCTGTTTGTAGGATGACTTCTCTCCCTTCACTGCCATTTCTTCCTGGAGGACAGATGTTCCTTCTGCCTATCTGCTATACTGCCACAAATTCCTCCCACAATTGCAGCATTGCTACATTATTGCTTGGAAAATATCAGCAGTGTCTCTGCTTGAGTGGGTATACTTAATTTCTCCACAGACCTGAGCATCCCATGAAGATTGTTTCATCTATTTCTCCATTTCATTCATAAAGGACCACAATGAAACTGGGTAATGCATGACTGCTCTATAAACATTTCTTCATGTTATATTTCTTCCTTTCACTTTCTATTAAGTGGGAAAATGCAAATCACGCTCTGCACAATGGAGAGGCTGAGGAGAATCCGGTAGTTGCTCAGTCCATGAGGTTTGTGTGTTAAGGCCCTGATGACCTCCTGATGACCTAGAGGATTCATACAGAGCTGGTTATCTTCAGTAAGGAGAGTGGATGGAGGAAGTTCAACTGCAAAGTTTCCATCTTCCATGACTTTTTATCTGGGCTGCCTTCAAAAGATGTTGCCCACATTTATGGTGAGTCTTTAGGCTTCAAATAATCTCATCAAGAACATTTCTTACATGAGTACACAGGGGCTTGCATTTTAGTTTATTACATATTTTGTCAAGTTGACAACCATGATTAGGCCACTAAAACTAATGAACCCACCTAGGGCTGGCTAATAGTCAAAAGAGGTGCCTCATATGGATAATAATTACTAAGGTCAGATAGTATTAATTTAATAGACATACAATTTCTGACATGATTTTTAAATGTTCTGAATATCAATTCTACCCTAAGATACATTAAATAATATAATGTTATGAGTTATGAATAATAACTCACATTGCCTATGTACTTTTTTGTTTCATATTTGCAATTAGTTCATATTTTAGGTAGAGAAGAGCAAGCTGTTTTTTATTGACTTTATTACACCCTCCAGAAATGCTGTACTAATCCAGGGATTACTACTTGTGTTGTCTTTTATGATAAATGCACTCCCGGGAGCACAAGTAGGTGAAATCCCAACACATAGATCAAGTGAAAAACTGCCTGTCTTTTAGTACAAATGAGTATATTGAATTACTCTTTAGAGATCTCTTTAGAGATTTCATAAATTTAAAATTAATTCTGGACATTCATGTCAATTCATTTTGTTCAAGCTTTTGTCTTAAGAGAAATTAAGTTAAGCAGAAATACTTAAAGTGGGAAAACAACACACACATTATCTCTTGTAAAACATTTTTTTTTCACTTCAAGGCAGAAGTATTTAAAATACAGGAGTATGATAAATCAGGTCTATTTTCTTCCCAAAGCTTTCTGAGGGTTTGAGCTGCTGACATTTGTGGAAAGAAAGGAGAGTTACATCTGAGTCTTGCTTCTTATTAATCCTGAATTTACTGTACACCAGGAAAACCATTCTACTGATCGACAAATGCAAGTGAACTTCAGAGATGGCCTTTACTTAATCCGCTGCTCCCCCAAATGTTTTTTACAGGCTTTGTCTTCAAAGCTCTTTGACACCTGCATTACTTCAGTACAATCTTTACAAAAATGGCAGGAAGAATGAAGTCAGAAAACAACAGTATGAATTTCTCCTGTGCTTTTCCATGTGATAGAAAAGGCACTTGTGGTGAAAAGCAAACACAAGTATAACACACACATACACAAAACAAACAAACAAACAAACAAACAAAAAACAACACAGAGTTTCTATATGACGCCAGGAGAAAAATTTTAATGATAAAGCAAAGAAAATATCAAAAATCAAAGTACTGTAAGAGAATATACCTTACTCTCTTACTATTTGTGCATGCTAACATTGCAGATTCATAAGACCAGAGTAAAGATACCAGACCTGAACACCAAAATAAAGATTTTAAAATAAATTGATTAATTTGATGGTTTGTTAACCAATATATTATGAATATATATATATATATATATATATATATATATATATATATATATGTGTGTGTGTGTGTGTGTGTTTACTTCTGTGTATTTACAATCAGCCAATCAATTCTTAGTTTTGATCCTCACATTCTTAATTCATTAGGTCAAGTTAATTAACTTTACAGTGTGAAGAAAATTAAACATTTTTAAGAAAACTGAAAAATTCCTCAGAACAACAAAAGGAAAAGCTTTTCAGTTTCTTTTGTTTTTGACAGCACTGATTGCAATTATACCTGTGCCCCTTTTCTAAGCCTAGGGAACAACCTGCGGAAGAGGGGGCGTGGTAGAATGTAAGGGCTGCGATTGGGGTGAATGGTGAAACTACAGCAATGTAGTCTGGACACTCATTTGATCAACTTGATTGAACAAACAACCTGTCACCCCCCACTGGATGGTGGGGCTGTAGGTGTTTGGGCACAACAGCCTGCAGATAGATTTTGCATGAAGGATGCTTGTACTCATGGATTATCACTTATAGCTAAAAATGAAAAAAAAAAAACTGAGAGAAAGATGCAGGACAGTTTATGGCAGAATGCATGATCTGGGATGGGGTGGGGGTGGGGGGGGGGAAAAGGGAAATAGCCCTGAACTGAATTGGAAAATGAATGAAATGACAAAGCATCAATTAAAAACTAATTTAAACAAATAAAAAAATAAAAAAAGAAATTCTTAGTTAAGAGAAAAAAAAAAAAGAGTCTATAAAATAAATGCTGATCAGAAACTTGAGTCATAGTGTAGTGCTAAGTATTCCTAGGATAAATAAAGGCCTTTATCTTCCTGTGATCAAAGGTAAGGCCTTCAAACTGGCAGTTTTTAAAGATGACAGAATTTGAAGGGTTTAAACCTCCCTTTTGATCCAAAGAAAAGGCAAAGAATAAGGTGGTGGCCTGTTTGACCCAGAGCAGTAGCAGGTTTTCTTGCCAGGTGGCCCTGTCTTCCCCTAAGCATTGCTCCTCCATGTTGGAGGGAATTATCAGATTAATTCATCTGAATAACTTCCTATACTGGGTCAACTATACTGAGGGTAATGTTCCAGAACACTTCATTCTAGGAGAGCTCCATGTGATGTCAAATCCTTGTCTGTTTAAGGATGCCTGAACAGCATGCTCTGGGAACTATCTGCCTCGGTAAGAAGAGCAGTTTTGTAAATAAACACACTAAACAAATGTCCTCACAGAGAGAATGTTTTTAGAGCCAAGCACTTCATTCCAAGTAAATTTACAGCAAGGTAAAATGAAATGAGAAAAAAAAGTCTTAAAAGTATAGTGTAAAAGGAAAATGTTAAAAATCTCCATGACTTAGCAGTTTTCTAGGTCATAAGGACATAGATAAATTTTGACATTTTTAAGTTTCTTTGGGGGATTTGAGATAGAGCAGCTGGTTAAAGTGTTTGCTTTGCAAGTACAAGATCTGAGTCTCTTTCACAAAACCTACGTAAAGATGTTGAGTGTAGGCCAAAAAGAGAACTCAGCAAGTAAAGGCATTTGTCCCTGAGCCAGAAGACCTGAATTAGATCCCCAAGACACACATGGTAGAAGTGGAGACCCAACTCCTACAAGTTGTGCTCTTACCCTCAAGCATCCTTTAGACATACACTCACACACACACACAAACACACACACACACACGCACACACACACACACACACACACACACACACAAGTTAATAAATTTAATTTTTAAAAGTTCTAGGATGGAAAGTTTGCTCAGTGGTTAAGAGGACTGATTTCTCTTGCAGAGAACTGGGGCTCTATTCTCAGCATTCACATGGCAGCTAACAATCATCAGTAACTCCATTTCAGAAGTATCTGATGCCTTCTTCTGACTTCCACAGGCATTGCATGGCATGGGTGTCCTTAACATACACATAAGCAATATGCTGATACTCATCAAATAAAGCATTAATTAATTAATTAGTTAATTAACAAATGGTACAAAAAACCAAGCAGGAGTTGCTATTCTAATATCAGACAAAATAGACTTCAAAGTAAAACTAATCAGAAGAGAAAAAGAGGGCCACTACATTCTTATCAAAGGGTCAATTAACCATGAAGATTTCACAATCATGAATATATATGCACCAAATTCCATACACTGAATTTTATAAACACAATTCTACAGGACCACAAGGCACAGATTTATCCCAGCACACTAATAGTGGAATATTTCAATAAACCAGAGTCCATTAGATAGGTCAACTAGAAAAAGAATAAACAGAGAGACATCGGAACTGATCAATGCAATACACCAAATGGATCTCCACAGATATCTACTGAATATTCCAAACAAACACCAGAGAATATACTTTCATTTTTTATTTTTATTTATTTTTTTATGTGTATGAATGTACTGTCTGCATGTAGGTTTGTGCACTCATGTCATGCAGTGCCGTGGAGGTCAGAAGAGAGTCTTGGATTCCGTTGGAACTGTAGTTAAAGATGTTATCAGCCGCTATGTGGGTGCTGGGGATCAAACCTGGGTCCTCTGCAAGAGCAGTTGGAGATCCTAACCCCTAGGCCATCTCTCCAGCCCTAGAATATACTTTCAACTCAGCACCCCATGGAACAGTCTCCAAAACTGACCACATACTGGGACACAGAATAAAAACCTCTACAAATACAACAGCATTGAAATAATTTCATGCATTCTATCACACTACAGTGCAATAAAGCTCAATATCAACACCAGAATAAGCCCATCTATCTAAAAGAACACATGGAAAATAAACAACGCACTCCTGAATATTGAATTGGTCAAGGAAGAAATAAAAATATTTCCTGGAACTAAACAGAAAAGGCAATACAACACAGCACAACCTATGGGATACTTTAAAAGCAGTCTTAAGAGGGAAGTTTATAGTCTGCATTAAAAAAGCAGAGAGAAGGGCTGTAGAGATGGCCTAGCGGTTGGGAGCACCGACGCTCTTGCAGAGGACCCGGGTTCGATCCCCAGCACCCACATGGCGGCTGAGAACCGTCTGTAACTCCAATTCCAGGAGAACTCCAGTTCCAGGGGAATCCGACACCCTCTTCTGACCTCCACGGCATTGCACGACACGGGTGCCCAAACCTGCATGCAGACAGTACATTCATATACATAGAAAATAAATAAAATTTTTAAAAAAAAGCAGAGAGAAGACAAATAAATGAACTAACACTGCAGCTAAAATCAATTGAGAGACAACAACAAATGAACCCTAAACCCAAAAGAGAGGAAGAAATCACAAAAATCAGAGCAGAAAACAATGAAATAGAAATATTGAAAACAAGAGCAATTTATATCACCAGTCTTCAAATCAATGTTGTCCAATATGCCCATATTTACTTTTACTAAGTCCTAAAGCACCAAGTATCTTGTAGACAGAGTCTGGGCAAAACTGGATACTTGTTGAACTCATGTCAATTAAACATGCACCAATCGAATATACACACGTGTCCCTCTCCCACCCCTCCCACCCTTCCCGAGTCACTATTTCAGTCAGCCTTCTGATGCAATCTTTCTGTTGTTGTTCTTTTAATGTGCATCCCTCTCCACAAGAAATATTTATAACTGGGTTATTGGTACTAGCGTCCACATATGAGAGATACCATTTGTCGTTTGTTTTTCTGGGACTGTGTTACTTCACTTAACATGATGTCTTCAAGCTCCATCCATTTACCTGCAAAGTTCATGATGTTGTCTTTCTTTACTGCTGCATAGAATTCCATTGTGTACATGTACCACATTTTCTCTATCCACTCGTCAGTTGAGGGGCATTTGGGTTG